>BOPN01006384.1:0-5000 GCA_017312705.2 Penaeus japonicus
CATACATACATACATATATATATATATATATACATACATATATATATATATATATATATATATATATATATATATATATATATATGTATATATACACATATACATATATATATATATATATATACATATATATAACTGTTTCGTCAACTGTAATGATAATAAGGTATGTAAGTGCGTTATGTAATGAGACATTTCCAAGTAATTACTCGATTTGAATTGAAAGTTTCACATCAAATAATTACGTACCGAATCCTCACACCATAACAAACCATACAGTTCTCACTATAACCAATACAGAAATATGATAACAAGCATTATCTACGCGGTTCGGATAATCTATAATATAAATCATCACGAACGTGGGCGGTCATAGAGAATATTCTACAACGATATTCGATGTTGACTTATGATTATGATTATGGGGGTAATGATGATGATTATCATAATGATAGTCATAACAATAATAAGGATAATGGTAATAGTAACGACAACAGCAATGATTTGATCAAAATGATAATGGGGATGGAAATATTGATAATAATCAGTGATAAGGATACTAGCAATGATAATCATAATAATGATGATATATTTTAAAAAAGGAAGATTAGAAAGATTACAATAATAATTGTTATTATCATTCTTTATAACAATTGCAAAAATACTGACTAATATCATTATAATTATCATTATTATTTCACTAACAATTACGATAATTATAATAATAATAATTATACCTACGGTTGTATTAGTAGCAATAATAACGACAATAATAGTGTTGGTAATGATAATGGTAATGATAACAATAACAATGTTGTTAATAACATTGTCGACAACAATAACAACAATAATAATAATGACAACAGTAATATGATGATGAAAAGATATGATTATGAAAATAATAACAATGGTAAGAATATTAATAATAACAATAATGATAATGATGATAATAATAATCATCATCATTATTATAATTACGGTCATAATAATGTCAGAAATAATGATGATAATAATAATAACAATGATCATGATATCAGTACTGATAATGATGATGATGATAATAATAATACTAATAACAATAGTAACACCAATGTTGATAATAACGATGGTGATAATGATAAT
Source organism: Penaeus japonicus (assembly GCA_017312705.2). Taxonomy (NCBI): domain Eukaryota; kingdom Metazoa; phylum Arthropoda; class Malacostraca; order Decapoda; family Penaeidae; genus Penaeus; species Penaeus japonicus. Next base: position 1,120 of record BOPN01006384.1, read on the forward strand.
GATAACAATAACAATGAGCATGATGAGAGTAATAGAATGACAATAATGATTATAACAAACATGAGGAAAATGATAATGATAGTAATGATAATAATAGCGATGATAGTAATAATGATGATGGTAATGATAATAATGATGATAATAATGATAATTATGATAACAATGATAATAATGATGGTAATGATAATGAAAATGATAATAATAACAATAAGGAGAATAATGATAATAATAATGATAGTAATAATAACAATAATGATAATACCAATGATAATAAGGATGATGATAATGATGATAATATTCATGATTATAATGATAGCATTAATGACATTGATTATGATAATAATGATACTAATTCTAATAATAATGATTGTAATGACAATGATAATGATGATATTTCTAATAAAAACAACAACGATGATAATCATTATAAGATAAGACGATGTTGAAATTAACAATGGTGGCAGTTCGTGTACTAATTAGTGTTATATTGTTAACAAGTAGTGACAAATCGTGAGATTAAAGCTTGTAACGATAATTGCAAAGTCACGCGTCATGGGATCATGCTCTATCGAGTCCTACCTTCAGAATGACCTTCCGCCCCCCCTCCCCCCCTCCTACCAGGCCCTCTCCCCCCCTTACCAGGCCCTCTCCCCCCCTTACCAAGCCCTCTTTCCCTCTTACCAGGTGCTCTTTCCCTCTTACCAGGCCCTCTCCCCCCCTTACCAGGCCCTCTCCCCCCCTTACCAGGCCCTCTCCCCCCATTACCAGGCCCTCTCCCCCCCTTACCAGGCCCTCTCCCCCCCTTACCAGGCCCTCTCCCCTCTTACCAGGCTCTCTCCCTCCCCCCTTACCAGGCCCTCTCCCTTCCTTACCAGGCCCTCTTTCCCTCTTACCAGGCCCTCTCCCCCATTACCAGGCCCTCTCCCCCCCTTACCAGGCTCTCTCCCCCCCTTACCAGGCCCTCTTTCCCTCCCTTACCAGGCCCTCTCCCCCCTTACCAGGCTCTCTCCCCCTCCTACCAGGCCCTCTCCCCCCTTACCAGGCCCTCTTCCCCCCTTACCAGGCCCTCTCCCCCTCCCCTTACCAGGCTCTCTCCCCCCTTACCAGGCCCTCCCTCCCCCCCCTTGCAAGGCCCTCTCCCCCTTACCAAGGCCCCTCTCCCTCCCCCTCTTACCAGGCCCTCTCCCTCCTTACCAGGCCCTCTCCCCCCCTTACCAGGCCCTCTCCCCCCCTTACCAGGCCCTCTCCCCCCCTTACCAGGCCCTCTCCCCCTTACCAAGGCTCTCTCCCCCCCCTTACCAGGCCCTCTCCCCTCTCTTACCCAGGCCCTCCTCTCCCTCCCCCTTACCAGGCTCTCCCCCCACCCTGCCAGGCCCTCTCCCCCTTACCCAGGCCCCTCTCCCCCTCTTACCAGGCCCTCTTTCCCTCCCTTACCAGGCCCTCTCCCCCCCTTACCAAGTCCTCTCCCCCCCCTTACCAGACCCTCTTCCCCCCTTACCAGGGCCACTCTTCCCCCCTTACCCAGGCCGTCTCCCCCCCTTGCAGGCCTCTCCCCCCTTACCAGGCCCTCTCCCCCCCTTACCAGGCCCTCTCCCCCCCCTTACCAGACCCTCTTCCCCCACCAGGCCCTCTCCCCCCCTTACCAGGCCCTCTCCCCCCCTTACCAGGCCCTCTCTCCCCCTTACCAGATCCTCTTCCCCCCTTACCAGGCCCTCTCCCCACTTACCAGGCCCTCCCTCCCCCTTACCAGGCCCTCTCTCCCCCTTACCAGGCCCCTCTCTCCCTCCCCCCTTACCAGGCCCTCTCCCTTCGTTATTAACCAGGCTGTTTTCTTTTACGTGTGCTCCTCCCCCTCGCTTTACCAGGTCTTCTGTATGTTTCTCTTTTTTCTACCCTTACTGAGTTCTTCTATGTATGTGTGCCCCCTCCTCATACCCTCGCTAGGTCCTCCTCTCTGTGTGTGCTCCTTCCCCTTCCTCTTACCCCCCTCCCTAATGCCCTCACTAGGCCCTCCCCTCTGCTTGATCCCCTCCCTTCCCCTTACCTGGCACTCTCATCTGTTTATGCCCATCTTCCTACCCTCACCAGACCTTCCCCACTTTGTGTGCCCCTCCCCTCCCCCCATACCACACCCTCCCCTACCATACAACCTCCCCACTTCGTTTGCCCCTCTCCCTCCCCATTACCCCCCCTCCCCTTACCATACATCCTCCCCTTACCACCTTCCATCTACCCTCACCAGACCCCTTCCCCATTGCGTATGCCCCTCCCTCCCCCTTACCAACCCCTCCCCCTTCCCCTACCACTTCACCCCCCCCCACTACGCGCGTCCCCCTCGCCCCCTCTTCTTCCCTGGCTGTCCCTCCATACTTCTGTCTCTTCCCTCCCTGCCTTGATCCTTCCACTCACTCCCTGACGGATCCCAGCAACAACCGACGCCCTTCGTGACCACGTCCCCCCCTCGTCACTCCCCACTCGGGATCCCAAAAGCCCCCCTCGATACGTTCGCCCTCGCCTCACCCTACCCGTCAACACCCCATCCCCCATCTCTCCCCCTCCTCTCCCTCGCCTCCACCCTCCGTCAAACCCCCATCCCCACCCCACCCTCCCCCCTCGCCTCTACCCTCCGTCAACCCCCTCCCCATCCCCACCCCCTCCTCCCCATCCTCCCCCCTCGCCCCCTCTCGTCACGCCGGAGAGGAGGGTACGCCTTAAAAAAAAAAAAGAAAAAAAAAAAAAGAAAAAAAAAAAAAAATTGAAGAATCCGTAGCATTGCCTCACACTCGTCAGCTCCGAGCACACACGTGTGTCGTAACGCTACGGTAACCGGTAACGTGGAGTAATGTGGTGACTCTGGTGGTAGCGACGGTAAGAGTGAGTTGACCGTGCCCTTGAGGGTGGGTGGAGTGGATTGGATTGGGAGGGAGGGAGGAGGGGAGGGAAGGAGGGAGGGAAGGAGGGAAGGAGGGAGGGAGGGAGGAAGGAGGGGGAGAGGGGGAGGGAGAGGGGGAGGGAGGAAGGGAGGGAGGAAGGGAGGGAGAGGGAGGGAGGAAGGAGGGAGGGAGGGAAGGAGGGAGGGAGGGGAAGGAGGGAGGGAGGGAAGGGGAGGGAGGGAAGGGGAGGGAGGGAGTGGATGGATTGAGAGGGAGGGAAGGAGGGAGGGAGGGTGGGAGGGAGGGAGGGAGGGAGGGAAGGTCTTGTCTAATCACGGGGAAAAACTTGTTTGCTTGTTTGCCGGTTTGTTATTATGAGATGGAAATGGCGGGAGTGGCGGATGCGAGATCGAGACTTTTGTGAACGAATGAATTCCTGAGCCACGTGTACGCTGCCGGAATAAGCCCTTCGGTTTTATTTCGTCTTTTTTCATCTTTTTCTTTATTTCGTATTTTTTTTGAAGCCGGTTTTTATTTTCGTTTTTTTTTTCCTTTATTTCGTTTTTTTATTTATTTTTATTTTTAAGTCGGTTTATTTCGTCTTTTTTTCTTTATTTCGTATTTTTAAAATTTCATTTTTAAGCCGGTTTTATTTAGTTTTTTTCGTCTTTTTTTTTTCTTTATTTCGTATTCTTTAAATTTTATTTTGATAAGTCGGTTTTATTTCGCCTTTTTTTGTCTTTTTTATTTACTTCGTATTTTCTTAATTTTATTTTCAAGTCGGTTTTATTTCGTCTTTTTCCCGTCTTTTTTTTTCTTTATTTCGTATTTTTAAAATTTTATTTTTAAGTCGGTTTTATTTCGTCCGTGCTACACGTTGTGACTCTGCGTCATTAGGCATGTGAAATGCGCATAATTATATTTCTCGGATCGTCATTATCATGTCCATTGGAAACATCATTAGCGTGTGCGCATGAGCATATACATATAAACACACATAGACATACA
>BOPN01006384.1:35000-37500 GCA_017312705.2 Penaeus japonicus
CCCACACCCCCACCCCTCCCCATTGCACAAAATCAACGATCATTAGCAGACACCAGGTCATTCCACCCCCCACCCCCCCCCGACACGACAGATCACCGGGAGCACCAATGCATCGTGTTGTAATGGATGTTATTAAGATCACTACCACACCCACACCCACGCCGCGTCGGTCGGTCGGTCCGTCGATCTGTCGGTCGGTCGGTCGGTCGATCTGTCGGTCTGTCGGTCGCTCGGTCTGTCGGTACCAGTTCATCTCCCGACCGAGCAGCCCAGACCAGACCGTCTGAACCGAACCGGGGATGACGAGAAGGAAAAACGGAAAAATGAAAGGAGGTTATAAATAGAGATGCTGAAGTTCCCGCGCCGCTCAAACTAGTACGGTTGAGGGATGCTGTGGTAGGTCGGCACGTGATGGAATGTTCTGGTGAAGTTTTATGAAGTTTTTATGAAGCTTAATTAACAAGTATTCTGTCATTTTAAAGCTTAATTGACAAGTATTCTGTCATTTTATTCAGGGTTGTTGAAGCTTGTACTGGTTGGCAGATGTTAACACGCGTTGACGTATTATATGTATGAATACATTGCATACTGACAAACGTTGATATAACTGATATGTGATAATTTACTTTACCTCGATGAAGGTCTGGATATTGACAATAAATGTTTACAAGGAGCTACTCTTATGAGCTCAAGGGCGATATCCGATATGTGTCATCTTTATAAAGAATGTTAATATATATTTTACCACTAATGGAGCATCTGCACATACGTCATTCACTCGCGCATGACGCCTCGCATAATATAATCTAAAAAACTAAGAACTAAGAATGCAGAGTGAACCGTCCTATAAGCTCGTCCATCTGTCTATTGATCCTGCAGTGTTTACCTCGACTCCTTTCACCTCCCTGGCCCCATGACGGCGATTCTCACATTTCCCTGCTTTTGGCTGTTCTTTTGCCCTTCACCTACTTAGCCTTTCGGAGGTTCGAGTGTAAGCCTTGTTGTGATCAGACTTTTCTTCTGTTCTGTTCTGTGCTGTGTAGTCTTCAGTCTTCTTGTTCTTCTTAATTCTGTTTGAGGGAATGGATTAACGCGGTTGATTCATTCTCGTTTGAGGAATTGCTCGTAAATACTTTTGTTATTTTTGATTGGTGTGTTGGTTTTTCATTCTTTTTTGTTTGTTTGTTTGTTTGTTTTTCGAAATGAATTATTGGTTTCGTTATGTTGCCATTTTATGTTGCCATTCTATGTTGCCACTTCATTGATCACTTTAGTGCTGTCATACTGTGGTCACTCTGGCCGTGAACTTCTATCACTTTATAGTCTTATTTTATTGCACATTATCAACACATCTCAATTCATGCGTTGCTTAAGATTCCGCATGACAGCAACACTGAGGTTTCCCTTGACTTCTCCTATTACCTGGCGATTGTATTTCTTTTTTTTTCTTCTTCTCCGTTCCTTCATTCTGAGGTTGGTCATTTGCATGTGTACGCACTCAGACCGCAAATAACAAGCGTCGTTGAACATCCTCATTTATACGGATGACTAAAGGGTTTGTATATATGTATATATATATATATATATATATATATATATATAGATATAGATATATAGATATAGATATATATATATATATGTATATATATATGTATATATATATGTATATATATATACATATGTATATATATATACATATAGATATATAGATGTATAGATATATATTCATACATACATATATATATATATATATATATATATATATATATATATATATACATATATATACACACACACACTCATATACATATACATATACATATCCACATACATACAAAACACATATGCGCGTATGCGTGTGTGCGTGTGAGTATTCATAAGCAAATACATACAAAGTGCAAATGCGCATTGTAAGTCTGAAACACTGCAACATAGGATCAATATCCTGAAACATCAGGTCACAGATACTTGATACACCGGATCATGGCAACATGGGGTCATTGCCCTTATTGCAAATACACTGTCATTGCACCCTTACGTTATTACACTCTTATGCACCGTGTATTTGCAATCAGAGACATTGGGTCATTGAACTTTGGCATATAGTCATTGCACCCCCAATATGCATAGTTGCATTGATATATCACTATGTACTTGCTTATTAAAACTCTTGTCATTATTCCTCAACGTATCATGTTATTGCAAAAACACGCTAAGGCAATGCATTGCAGTGTATTAGGTCGGTGAATTCTCATACATCATATACATATATACCCATACACTGTATTAATTAGTGTTCTCCATTGCGCAAAATCAACGATCATTAGCAGACACCAGGTCATTCCACCCCCCCCCCCCCCTCCCCATTGCACAAAATCAACGATCATTAACAGACACCAGGTCATTCCACCCCCCCCCCCACCTACCCCCCGACACGACAGATCACCGGAGCACCAATGCATCGTGTTGTAACGGATGTTATTAAGATCACTACCACACC
>BOPN01006384.1:47500-50000 GCA_017312705.2 Penaeus japonicus
TATGTTTATATTTATGTATATATATATATATATATATATATATATATATGTATATATATACGCACATATGCATATATACATATATACACACACTATATAATGCAGCGTATTGCCACTGCAGTTACGAAATAATACACTATGTAATCATTACAGCCACAACTATGACACAGTCTTACTTAGTCACCCTTACAAAGTATGTTATAATGTCTCTCTCTCCTCTCTCTCTCTCTCATCCACTTACTCACTCACTCTCTCTCTCTCTCTCTCTATCTATCTATCTATCTCTATTTCTCTCTCCCTCTCTCACTCACTCACTCACACTCACTCTCTCTCTCTCACAGACACACACGCACACACACACACTCACTCACTCACTCACTCTCTCTCTCTCTCTCTTTCTCTCACTCTCACTCTCACTCTCTCTCTCTCTCTCTCTATCTATCTATCTATCTATCTATTTATCTATCTATCTATCTATCTATATATATATATATATATATATATATATATATATATCTGTCTGTCTGTCTCTCTTTTGTTCTATCAAAGATCTTAGCTGTAATTTATATAGGATCACAGAAGAGAAAGCAAATACCAGACTTAAAGCTCTCGCATCTTACAACAGAAAGAAAACCAACAGAAAACCAACAGAAAGAAAATAAAGAAAAGAAGCAGAAACAAAATGAAAGAAAACAACAGAAAGAAAACAACCTACAAGGCTGGATAAGTAAGTGCACATTGCGCGAAGGAAACTATTTCATGGGAATGAATCTGAAGCGAACAGCTGTATTTTCCCCTAGTCACTTTTATCTCTCTTGAGGAAAAATAAAAATAAAAAATGTAAGTGACTTTTAATTCGGAGATGAAATGTGTTTCATAATAGCTTTAGTCTCTTTTCTATTGTATGTTCTCGGGTCTTCTAAGAACACAAGGAAACACCCAAAATAGGAATGATTTGATGCTCTTTTGTTTCCCTTAATCCGAAAGGAAAATTGGAATGTATTACGGTGTGTAGTCATTGTCTTTATTAATCTTTCCTTCTCTTTCTTCTGAAGGAATTAACATCATGTTGAAAGATCTTGATTCATTTAAAAATAAATATTTGATAGATATTTAAATATAAGTAAAGATAAATGTTTGCTAATATTTATATGACGAATTTAATTAATAATTTATGATAAACATAAATAAAGATAAATATTTGTCTAATATTTATATGACAAATTTCACTCTAGCATAAAAAACAGCTACATAAGTATAATAAAATAGTAATATATTATTTAGATGGTAATGGATATATGAAAAACTAAATGGTTATCATATAGCCAATAAAATGCCACACCAAGATAGTGGATTTGAAGAAAATACGGTACTGTAATGATGATTTTTTTATTACACAACCAAAAGCTCATCACAACAGCGATTAATTTCGAACATTTTAATTCGTTTTAGTCTAGATTAGTTCGAACATTTGTTGCCTAAATTAAGGAAATGAATATTGTTTTTCTATATGCGAAAAGCTATGGATAATTTGTCCTGAAAGTTTATGGGTGGGTTGGCCATGAGCTAAGGGACCAATGGGCTAGTTTTTAATGGTGATTTGGATTAACTTCCTGACCTAGAATGAAAACTGATGGATTCTTCATCACTGGAAACTTTGATTGAAAGGGGCCTGTCAACGATAAGAAATATTCCATTTTCTTTTATAGGCCTAGGAATTTTGAAGCTGTTTTTTTTCTCTCTTTCATTTCTGTATTTGGTGTATGTATATCAGTTAGTGTTTATGATTTATATTGGCGTATTCTACATGTACGAGCATATCATCGATTTAAAATGACACAGTTTGATATTCATTAATTACTTTCACCAAGAAGGCTTTGCTTTTAAGAGCGTTTATTGGTTTAAAAGTTTATCAAAAAGGTTAAGGATTGTAATAAAATTCCTACCAATGGGGTAGGAATTTGATTATTATTTTACGGTGATATACACCAACACTCAGGATGAATTTAAGCGGATTTTCACCATATAGCTTTCTGTAATTATTAGAGCTGTTTGTCATGTCATCTGTCTTATTTATTATGTTTCAAGCACTATATTTCAATGCACTGTTTTCTTGTTTCGGTTGACCAATGCTGTTCCATTTTTAAGTATCTTAATCTCAACACTAAAATAGCAACGTTTTTTGACTTAATGAAAGAACAGTCAGTTGCTTGTTCCATACTTCATAATTACAGTCTGTGCTAGTTTATATCAACCGCATAGACTCGAATATGGAAAGGGAAAACGAAAAACGAATTTCGTACAAGAGGAGAGTAAACACGAAGACACTCCATCGAGTATTACCAAATCCAATCTAAGGTAAAACAACGGCAGAAAGATATAGCTGAAGTTATCACCACATCCAGTTTGTACGAAGATGCCAATCAGCGCTTCTGAGATTGATTTATTCTACGGAATTTTTCAGTTTTTTTTTTTCATCTTGGGGTAACGTTTTTTAGGC
>BOPN01006384.1:75000-77603 GCA_017312705.2 Penaeus japonicus
CCCCCCCCCCCTCCCTAGGTGTACGTGGACGGTCCTTACGGCACGCCCTCCACGAGGATCTTCTCCGTCAGCCACGCAGTGCTCATAGGCGCGGGTATTGGGGTCACGCCCTTCGCCTCCATACTGCAGAGTCTTATGATGAGGTCAGGAAATGTGCCTTTTTTCTTTGTTTGTTTGTTGATATTGAAAAAGAAGATTGGTTCTCTTGAAAGGTGTATTATGGAGCTGTCATCGACTAGTTTTTTTGTTTTTTTTACAGATACCGAGCAGCAAAAGCCCCGTGTCCACATTGTCATGTGCATAGCTGCGTGGCGTTACCAGCCACACTCAGGAAATTACGGAAGGTAGGTTTCTCTCTCTCTCTCTCTCTCTCTCCTCTCCCTCTCACTCACTCTCTCTCTCTCTCTCTCTCTCTCTCTCTCTCTCTCTCTCTCTCTCTCTCTCTCTCTCTCTCTCTCTCTCTCTCTCTCTCCCTACCTACCTACTTACCTATCTATCTATTTCACGACTATGAACTTTTTTCCATTTATCATAGCAGTCTCTCTCTCCATTGGCTTTACCTCTCCCATCCCCCGGCCCGCGCCAACACAGGTGGACTTCATGTGGGTGAATCGCGACCTCGGCAGCTTCGAATGGTTCCTGGAGGTCCTGGCAGCACTGGAGGAGGAGCAGCGCGTAGTGGGTGCCGCGATGGAGACCTTCCTCAGTCTCCATTTGTATAAGACAGGTCCTGCTCCCCTCAGCCCGAACCTGCCTCTGTCCTCCTCCATCCGGCACGGCAGACCCGACTGGGATAAGGTACGCTTTTACACGTTGGACTGATCCTTGTATGAAAGAATAGGCTTTTACACGTCGAACTGATCCTTCTGGGACAAGGTAGACCTTTTACACGTCGAACTGATTGATCCTTGCATGAAAGAATAGGCTTTTACATGTCGAACTGATCCTTCTTGGACAAGGTACGATTTTACACGTCGAGCTGATCCTTGTATGAAAGAACTGATCCTTCTGGGACAAGGTAGACTTTTACACGTCGAACTGACTGATCCTTACATGAAAGAAAAGAAATATTAAGCTGATCTTTGAATAAAATAAATAAACTGATTGATCCTTACATGAAAGAAAAAAAATATTAAGCTAATCTTTGAATAGAATAAATAAACTGATTGATCCTTAGATGAAAGGAAAAAAAATATTAAGCTGATCTTTGAATAGAATAAATAAATCCAAACATTTCCGTGGTACAGATATTATATTCTTTCTCAAACCATTCGTTTCCAACAGGTGTTCCAGGGCATACGGGAGTCTCGTCTCGGGAAGGTGTGCGTCTTCTATTGTGGTCCTCCGGCACTCGTGGGCGTCCTGAGGGAGAAGTGCATCCAGTATAAGTTCGAATTCAAACGCGAAATGTTCTGAAAAAAAAGCTGGTTGATGATGAAAACAGTTCGTTTGCGGCGCGACGCGACATGTGATTACCTATGGACAGGTGTTGTGATTGCCTGCCTGCAGTGATAAAAAATGGCGCCAAGGATGAAGGCGCGCTATTCCAAGGGGTGTGACAGAGACCTTAACTAATGGCTCGAACTCCGGAACATGAACGAGATAGAAAAAATAATTTACAATAAAGAAAAAAAGAAAGAAAAGAACAGACCAATTTGTCGAAATAAAGCAGTGAATACTGACTTTAAGTGAGTTAACCGTCGTGATAGTGGCGGTGGTGGTGGTCTCAAATCCGACTACCTGATACTTCGTGTGGTTATGGTGAAACGCTACAGTGTCTTTCACGTATTTCAGTCATTAGTCATTGTGGACGAAGGAGATTGAAAGCATGTGGCATTTCTCTCTCGAACCCCTGGAAAAAAATAATAAGAATTCAAGAAGAAACTTGTATGGCTTCAACTTGACATGGTGCTGGTTATCTATCACCACCACTGCAATGTGACATGAGAAAAGAGATAGAAAAACAAAAGAAATGCGTAATAGTTCTTACCGGGACGGACTGATTGTAAGTCAAAGAAGCTGTGATACCTTGTGTTTGTATAAAGTTAATTAAGACGATGAGACCGCCGGACATAGTGTCCCATATGTGGATATTCCTTATAGTTTAGGATCTATGTATATTATCATTATTATCACCAAATAGACTGTTCTTCCTAAATGCAGTCTGCTAAAGTGACCAGTTCTCAATGTAACTATTTTGAATTTCGGTTCGTACTGTAATCATAGTCACATCTATTCCATGAACCCTTTCTTACGAACCGAAATTTTCTGCCTCCGACGTCGCTTTTCGTACTCAGTGCCACCTAGTATATAAAGTATATATATATATATATATATATATATATATATCTATATATATATATATATATATCTATATAAAAGCATGTACAGTACATTTCTTACAATAATGTCTAAAAAACATTATATCACGTGGAGGACATTATTTATATCCGTTAGAATGGATTCAACATCTTCATCACATATGCAAATTTGCAGTTTTTAACCCTGTCAGAGAAACGCTCCATCATATGACATCATAAATATGAGTGAGAGATATTGTGATGCTGGGCAGAAGCAGGGTCCATACATATTGTTTTTTTTTT
>BOPN01006385.1:5000-7500 GCA_017312705.2 Penaeus japonicus
CCCGACCTCCACACCCACTGGAGGGAAACAACCTCGGAGATAAACAAGTGCCCAGACCGGGTCCATTCATTCCAGTACGCTCAGCCCACCCGGTCCCTCTACTACACATACACACACACACGTACACACACACACACACACACGTACGTACACACATACACACACACTGGACCCGGGCCTGCTGCTGACCGAGCGAGGCGCCTCGTCCGTTTACATCAGGTATAATAACCGAGTCGACCCGGACCCGGACCAGGACCAGGACCCGGAGCCGCGTCGTCGTCTCGAAGCCTCCTCATGTCCGAAACCCCGCTCGGCGACTCCGTTCGGGCGGCGGGGCGGTCGGGTTCGGAGGGGTGGGGGGTGGGGTGGGGGGATGAGGGGGAGAAAAGCCGGTAATGTTCGCACCTGCGCGCGTCGGGGCACGCAGATATGTAGTCATACTGGCTCTATAACTGTCGTACATAAAACAGGTACGCTCGCAAACCGTCCTCCTCCTTGTGGCCGACGCCGTCAGTGGCTCCCCTGACCTCAAAAATTACGGAGGCGGCAGGAACGGGTCCCCCGCCCGCCAAACCTGAACCTCAGAGGACTCAGTGGCAGCGCGAAGGCCGACCGGTTCAAGTCTTTTGGGATCACACGGTCTTTCGGGAGGATGAGTTGTCGTTTGGGCGGCGTGTGTGCTGCCGTGGCCCTCCGAGGGGCGGCCGAGGGTCAGCGGAGGTCACAGCGTCACGGCGAGGCGGCGGGAACCACTCGACGCTGCCTTGAGGTGCTACTACTCAAGGCCGAGGGCGCGCCCGGGCTCGCAAGGACTCCAGAGCGCGGCGGCGACTGGTTTGCCTGGCTCATCCGTCCGTCCTCCGGAGGGAATCTGAATGAGGGAGGAGCGTGTTTCCTCGTCCTCAAGGAAAAGGAAAGTCGCCTCGCCCCGGCCTCCACGCACGTCCTTGTCCAACGCCGACATTACGGTCGCCAGACATTGTTCCTATCGGTTTTGCTGACGTCACTGTTATGCCACATTTTCGTGGAAAGTAAAAACGCCAGACCGGTTCCTGGTTGGGGAAGGGGGGAGGGGGGAGGGGAGAGGGAGAGGGGGATGCATCCCGTTCCCCGAGGCTACCAAGACCAAAACAAATGACGCAATAGTGGTCTTCTCGTACCACGTGCGTGTGGGGGTGGGCCAGTTTGTAGTCGTCTGTAGCACCTTGTTCCCCCCGTTCCCCCCCATTCCCCCCGTTCCCGCCCCAGCCTCACGACTCGCTTTGGTTGTTTGCGATTTCTTGATCAAAGAAATTCTTCAGCTGAGTTCTTTTTTCGCATCTCTCTGCGTTTCATCTGATTAAATAATGTTTGTTGTGGTTCGTGAAGTTATTTTTAAAAGTGCGTTTCAAGTTTTTTTTTTTTTTTTTTTAATTCGCCTGATTCCTACACACTTGTTTGAATTGCGTTAGTTAAATAATACTGACTTGCTGTTTGGAATGTGCAAACAGTAGACAGATTAATGTCAACGTGTGACTTCGAGTCCAGCTGCGTGTGTGTGTGTGTGTGTGTGTGTGTGTGTGTGTGTGTGTGTGTGTGTGTGTGTGTGTGTGTGTGTGTGTGTGTGTGTGTGTGTGTGCATAGATGGGTGCTCATTTGAATACGTCGAGTAAGGTGTTTCATTTATACGTAAAGGTTTACTGACTCTCCTAAATGTAACACCTGCGCTATAGTATTTGTGACTCGTATCTGCAATGTTGAAGAGTCCTAGAATATTGTTTCCTCCTTGGGAAAAAAAAATTATCTTTATTTAGGGCACAATAATAGCTCTTATTATTTCTTGTGAATATTTGAAAATATATCTCCCTTTAGTCGTTATTCTGTCATTTAACTCATTTAACAATCCGACGTGTGTATATACAGCATATTAATTTTTAGTGCATCGTCTCTACCACAATTGAAAATCAAGAAAATGAGAAGTATCACTATACATGGCCACTTACTGTATAGTGATATAAACACACTATATCAAAATTCCTCCAACTCATCATCTTTTCTCCTCTACATCATCTCTTTGCTCATATCACAGTTCTTCCCTCCAGAGCCTCAACAATTTATGCTTCTTACCAATTAATTTCCTAGATGCATAATTACCAAGAGATTAGCAACTTCTAACACCTCTCTCGCTCCCTCATCATTGCAACGTGATTCTTCCATTCATCTCATTCCAGAATGTTCTCACGAGAAGCATGGCCGTCCTATTTGCAACTGTGCTCCTATAACCAACAATTACTCAAGTTATTCATGTCATGGGAGGTCAGGAACCCAAGGGCATTCAGGTGGTGTAAGAAACTAAATAGTCATGCAGTATCATGCAAGTGTGAGTTGTTTCACTTGTGCATGAGAAAAAGAGATGCATTCGATTTGTCATTGGCAAACTTTGCAACTTAGCAAGGGGGTGTGTTGATGATGGGGAAGGATTCATGCTAAGGATGTTTAGGATTCTATGTTATCCAGGATT
>BOPN01006385.1:63599-71099 GCA_017312705.2 Penaeus japonicus
ATTGATTTTAGAAGATATATGTATAGAATTATTCAGAAAAAAGTTAATGCAGTGTAGTAGCTTGTCAACATCGACTATTGAAATGGAAATACTTGCAGACGAAATATATATATATATATATATATATACATATATATATATATATATATATATATATATATATATATATATATATATATAACGAACCTTAGAGGTCGATGGAACACAGATGGTCAGCGAGCGATCCATCAGCAATGCAAATCCAAAGCCAGGAGAATCCTAATTCATCTTTAATCCATCGGTTCAATCATCGATCCGTTTTATGCAACCTTATCTATTCATTAATCACGCGCGGAGGACCATGACTTATGCAATTGTTCTCGCACATTCATTTTCCTTCCGTCGCCTCCACTTACATCGCCATCGCCCCAGCCGTGCATACGTCATGCAATCCCTCGTACGTCATGCAATCCCTCGTTAACAAGAAGAGGTGTGTGCTCGCGTGTTGCAACGAGCGTTAATTGCCGTCGAATCACTCTCCTTCTGCCTTTTGTCTCGTCCGAACCAGTTCCTTATCGCCAAAGATCAGCTGGGAGGCACTTCGCTGGGGCGCCGCTGTTTTTCTACGCCGACTCCCGGGCTTGCCTCGACGCGTCAGTGCGGGGAAACGGAAGGGGAGGGGGGAATCAGAATTGGGGAAGGAAAGAAAAGGAAAAATAAAAAAGGAAGGGGGGAAGGGGGAAGGGGGGGGAAGTATGTGAAGGTTGAAGGGAGAAGGAGTCGAATGGGTGGGATTCTTTCAGATCGGTAGAGTGTGTAATAGGGTGAGAGAGGGAGGGGAGGAGAGAGAGAGAGAAAGAGAGAGAGAGAGAGGGGGAGAGAGAGAGAGAGAGAGAGAGAGAGAGAGAGAGAGGGGGGGGGGGAGAGAGAGAGAGAGAGGGGGGGAAGAAAGAGAGAGAGAGAGAGAAATAGATAGAGAGAGATAGCGAGAAAGAGGTAGAGAGACAACATAAGAGCGAGAGAAAGAGAAATAGAGAGATAGAGAAATAAATGAATAGATAGATATAGAGAAATTGAAAACAAAACAAACAGAAGAAAACAGACAACCCGTAAAAGTCAAACAGAAAGCCAGAATCTTGAAAAAAACAACAAAAAACAGACAGACAGACAGGCAAAAACAGAGACAGAGACAGAGAGAGAAAGAGAGAGAGAGAGAGAAAAAGAAGTGAGAAAGAGACAAAGCAAGATTCCAATCAAAAGTTCCCCGCATATCAAGATGTACTCAGTTAGTCCTCTTAACTCCCACCTGCTTACGAATCTAAGTGGACAGCAACACTTTTCCAGTCTTTGGTCGCAACCCGGTGAAAATATCCTCGATGACCTGTTGCTATTGTTGCTGTGCTCCTTGCCACCGTTGAAGGATTTATGGCAGGTGCTGTTGCAAGGAATGCTGGTTGCTCTAGATAAATACTGGGGGTGGAGGTGAAGGAAGGGGGGGGGGGGGGGGGGAGAAAATGGAGAAAGCAGCGAGAGACGAGTTTAAAGGTTGCTATGTTTGAGAAAAAAGGAAAGATTGAAATTAGAAGGAAGTGGTGCAAAATAATTCTAGATGCATGGAAGTATCGGTGTACATAAACACACATACATACATACGGATGTATGTGTGTATATGTATGCATATATATGCATAAATATATATATATATATATATATATATATATATATATATATATAACGAACCTTAGAGGTCGATGGAACACAGATGGTCAGCGAGCGATCCATCAGCAATGCAAATCCAAAGCCAGGAGAATCCTAATTCATCTTTAATCCATCGGTTCAATCATCGATCCGTTTTATGCAACCTTATCTATTCATTAATCACGCGCGGAGGACCATGACTTATGCAATTGTTCTCGCACATTCATTTTCCTTCCGTCGCCTCCACTTACATCGCCATCGCCCCAGCCGTGCATACGTCATGCAATCCCTCGTACGTCATGCAATCCCTCGTTAACAAGAAGAGGTGTGTGCTCGCGTGTTGCAACGAGCGTTAATTGCCGTCGAATCACTCTCCTTCTGCCTTTTGTCTCGTCCGAACCAGTTCCTTATCGCCAAAGATCAGCTGGGAGGCATCTCTCGCTGGGGCGCCGCTGTTTTCACGCCGACTCCCGGGCTTGCCTCGACGCGTCAGCGCGGGGAAACGGAAGGGAGGGGGAATCAGAATTGGGGAAGGAAAGAAAAGGAAAAATAAAAAAGGAAGGGGGGAAGGGGGGAGGGGGAAGTATGTGAAGGTTGAAGGGAGAAGGAGTCGAATGGGTGGGATTCTTTCAGATCGGTAGAGTGTGTAATAGGGTGAGAGAGGGAGGGGAGGAGAGAGAGAGAGTGAGAGAGAGAGAGAAAGAGAGAGAGAGAGAGGGAGAGAGAGAGAGAGAGGGGGGGGGGAAGAGAGAGAGAGAGGGGGGGAGAAAGAGAGAGGGAGAGAGAAATAGATAGAGAGAGATAGCGAGAAAGAGGTAGAGAGACAGCATAAGAGCGAGAGAAAGAGAAATAGAGAGATAGAGAAATAAATGAATAGATAGATAGAGAGAAATTGAAAACAAAACAAACAGAAGAAAACAGACAACCCGTAAAAGTCAAACAGAAAACCAGAATCTTGAAAAAAAACAACAACAAAAAACAGACAGACAGACAAGAACAGACAGACAGAGACAGAGAGAGAAAGAGAGAGAGAGAAAAAAGAAGTGAGAAAGAGACAAAGCAAGATTCCAATCAAAAGTTCCCCGCATATCAAGATGTACTCTGTTAGTCCTCTTAACTCCCACCTGCTTACGAATCTAAGTGGACAGCAACGCTTTTCCAGTCTTCGGTCGCAACCCGGTGAAAATATCCTCGATGACCTGTTGCTATTGTTGCTGTGCTCCTTGCCACCGTTGAAGGATTTATGGCAGGTGCTGTTGCAAGGAATGCTGGTTCACACACACACACATATATATATATATATATTTATTTATATATATACATATATATATATATATATATATATATATATATATATATATATATATATATATATATATATATATACATATATACACACACATATATGTAGGGGTGATTATCTGCATATATGAATGCATATCAGATAATTTGGGAGCCAATAATCAATCTTATTATATCCGAAAGTTGTCTCAGGGGGTCGTGTTGTCTTGTTTTTTTTCTTTCTCTTTCCTGAACTAAGCAATATTTCTGCATCAGTGCAAGAAGAGAAAGAAAAAGAATTCTCCATTGCATCACGAGAAAACTCCTCTTCGCTGTTTCTTTCCTCTTTTCTTTTTCTTTTTTTTCTTTCTCTCTCTCTCTCTCTCTTTCTTTTTTTTCTTTTTCTTTATTATGTATCTGGGATTGCATTAACTAACCTGAGGAAAATGGGTTTCCAGATTCCACGCGCCAGTGGACTTCCCTGAGTTCAGTAACTGATAGAGCACCCAAAATATTGCTAAACCCAAGCATCTGCGTATCTCTCGTCTCGGTGTATCCTGAAAGCTTGCAAGATAGTAAATTTCAATTGCCGTAATGCTCAAATTGAAAGAAAAAGACAAAAAAGAAAAAAAGAAAAGAAAAGAAAAAAAAGGCAGTCATCTACAGTAATTTCAACAATCTCTCACTCTCTTTCCTTCTCTCTCTCTCTCTCTCTCTCTCTCTCGCATTCTCCGGTTTTCTCACTCTCTTTCTTTCCTTCTCTCTCTCTCTCGCGCGCGCGCGTTCTCCGGTTTCCTCACTCTCACTCTCTCTCTCTTCTCTGTCTTTCTCCCTCTCCCCCCTCTCTCTCGGCCTCTTTCTCCCTCTCCTTACATTTCCCTTACTCCTTTATCTCTCTCACTCTCTAACAAATCTAAAAACTCTTCACACTCTCCACCTCTCCTTCCTATTCCTCGAACACGTTCACTCCCGAAACACCCATTCCTCTAACACGTTCACTCCCGAAACAACCATTCCTCTAACACGTTCACTCCCGAAACACCCATTCCTCTAACACGTTCACTCCCGAAACAAACATTCCTCTAACACGTTCACTCCCGAAACAAACATTCCTCGAACACGTTTACTTACGGGTGTCGAAACAACCACACATACATGGATACGTGTACTAACAGCAAGAGGTGAAGAATGCCTTCAGCTTGAGATCGGGAAGCTTCTAGATGGACGTAACGATAAAGGAGCACCGAGTCCATTAATCCTCGCATTAGCTAAATTCCAGCGAAAAGAGAAGAAGTTGAGAATCACGCTTGACTGAACGATTAAAAGGACTTTGGAAAAAATTATCAACTTTTTTTTTTTTTTTTTTTTGCTCTTTCCTTTTCTGAAAACTGGTTATATTCTTCGGAGGGAGCGAGAGTGGCTGTGAGAAGGAGGTAAAGAGATTGCGCATTGTAAATTGATTGTATGAGAGAGAGAGAGAGAAAGACAGACAGAGAGAGAGAGAGAGAGAGAGAGAGAGAGAGAGAGAGAGAGAGAGAGAGAGAGAGAGAGAGAGAGAGAGAGAGAGAGAGAGAGAAAGAGAGAGAGAGAGAGAGAGAAAGAGAGAGAAAGAGAATGAGAAAGAGAGAGAGAAAGAGAGAGAGTGAGAAAGACAGGCAGAGAGAAAGACAGACAGAGAGAGAGAGAGAGAGAGAGAGAGAGAGAGAGAGACAGACAGACAGACAGACAGATAGACAAAGAAACGAGAAAAAAAGAGTAAATATAAACAAGTGAATAGCAAAAAAGACAAAGACAGACAGACAGACAAAGAAACGAGAAAAAAGAAGTAAATTTATACAAGTGAATAGAAAAAAGGGAGAGAAAGTACCAGCAAGAACACCACGTTTTGCTCTTTCATTATGCAACTCAAAACCAACAACTCGCAGACATTTGAATCCGCTTTATCCAAAACTCGCACTCGTCGCTTAATCATGATGTATTTGAAGAAATATAAAAGACTCTTACTTGAATGATCACGGGATTCTTCTTTCCAGAATGTTTTTATCAGAGGCTTTTCCACTTAAAGCAAGTGATCTCACGGTTTCTCTAGAAGCTCCGAAATGTATATATTTTATTCTTCAAGAAATTAAAATGATGATGGCGATTATGATGTTGCATTGATGCTGATGATGAGGATAATGATAATGAATAACAAAGGCTAAAGGTGTTTATTCTGGTGATCCACTGTTCTTGATGCGCTGGAATCCACAGATGCTTTCGTTGGTCTACTTTCCTTCAATGTTGCAAGCTTAGGAAACTCCCCTTTTATTTTTTATTTTATTATATTTTAGTAAGGATTCTTCTGGTCCCCTTCCTGCTCTTTATCTAGTAAGGTCAGCTTCTTATCTACCGCGGCTCCCCCCCCCCCCCCCCCTGTTAATGGTGATATTCTGGAAGCGAGTACAGCTGTGCTTTGCTTATTACCTCTCTTCTATGGGTGTGTGACAGTTACGTAAGTTCACCAGAAGCCTTCTTTACTAATAGGTGGGTGTGCTTCCTTAAATATTTGTTTCTTGTTTATGTGCCAAGTGGCGGTTTTCTAGGATGCGAGATAGACTTAGCATTTTCTCTCCCAATTTGCCATACCATCTATGTCAGAATTGTTACTTAACATAGCCCCATTTTCATCCTGTAGAGGAGTTTTCCTTAATCATTTTAACAGCACTTCCCCTTTATTAGGTAGGCCTTGCCCGCACGCCAACCCTGAAATTCCTCCCTTAAATTTTCAACTAATCGAAATGTTATGATGAAAGCAAACACTAATAAAAAAATCATAACGTAATACCGTATCTATTACCTTACTTAAGATTGTACTTTCCTTAAAAGAATGATAAACTTTGATATATCACCTATGCCTAGTTCGTGCTGCTTCTGGAAATATTTACACTTTTGAAATTACTTCAACTCTTAGACCAAGATGGCTCATTTGGAAAGGGAATTACAATTAATGAGAAAACATCCCTCCTTATTCATACACCTCAGGTTCAGAACAATTATTCTAGATCATAACTCGATAACACGTTTATACCATTAACATAGAACAGCTTTTTTTATCTAAATAATCGCTAAGACCCCATATCTTTACCACGTGGTACTCATATTCTAACGGTCTATAACGGTCAATGTTTACCAGATAACGGCTATCCTCCGAGAGTGTCCTCGTCTGCGTATGGATTTTCCAGAATGCCTTTGTGCCAAGCCGGAATAATGGCTCTTTCAATCTCCTGGGCCGGAATTACTGTGTGATGTCTGTGTCTAGTGCTTCATTGCAGCCAGATGGCATGAAAAAATGCATATCAGCAGAGGGGCGCTTCACTCGAAAGCCAAATTGCCAAGCACACACGAGATGACTCATGATAAGGGTAGCCGATGATGGCCTTTGCTACAATTTTCTCAAGCACTTCACTTACAACTAACAACAGGGCGACAGACCGGTGATCATAAACATCAGAGTTGCCTCTCCTCTTGTGGACAGGAACCGCCATTACATCGTTTCCGAAAGTCTAAAGCTAAAGAGTGCGGTTGTTCTTTGACTTGATCTCCGCAGCAAGAGGGGGAATGATTGAACTCTGTGGCTCTGTTCTCATTCGGTCTTCCCGGTGTCTCAGTATGAATGATAATGATACTGCTGTCGCGATTAGGACTGAGAGTAATGGTGGTGTCAGTACAGGAAGTGAGTGACATTGCTTACTTATCATTCTATCTTCCGAAAGTAGTCTCCTCTTCTGGACTCTCAACAAGTGAGATCTTCCTGTCTCTCGCTGTCTCTCGTATCCCGCTGCTTAGTATCTTGCGGTCTGTGGTTCCTATCTTCATGTGGGGGCTTATGCTTCAATTTGTACCTGTCAGTCTGTTCCCATTGCAACAACTTTCGATGGCTGTGTTCTTCTCTATAAATGAACAGGAGGTAGGCAAGCATAGCATAGTTCCTTATAGAGAAGGACGATAATATTCACAGGCCTCGACCATGAAAAATGGTTATAGACATGGCTTTCCAGATTATATGAAACTGTCATTTCAATTATTTGCACGTGCTTTTTTTTTTTTTTTTTTTTTTTTTATTCTTTGTTCTTTCTTTGTTTTTGTTATTTACTTATGCTTCTGTCATTCATCATTTTTTATGTTTTTTAGATTTTTGTTTTTGTTTTGTTTTATTGATTTTTCTTTATTATTATTATTTTTGTAAAATTATTTTCTAAGTGCAGTTTTTATGTCTTATATTATGCATTAAATTTTGTTGAATTATAAGATAATTCCTGGTATCATGTTTTCTTAGTATATGCTCACTTGATTCTTGTATGTTTTGATTTGATGAATAAGCAAGATTAAAATCATAATTAAAATTTCAATCATAAAACATATCCAAGTCAAAGGAATATTTAAAAAGAATAAAAAGGAAATTATTCATTTGTTGGCAGAGATAACCTCAATACTTCTTTTCATCAAGATATGATAAAATCATCATTTTTTGTACTTCCCACAATTCCTTTCCTAGAGGGATAC
>BOPN01006386.1:2500-5000 GCA_017312705.2 Penaeus japonicus
TATCGCTATACGTATCATTATCACTATCATGTTCACTGTCACCCACTATCTTCGCCCGTTTTAACCCTGTAGGAAAGACAGACGTTCACTTGTCACGTTCTTTATCAATGGCTTGTCAATGCACTGCCGGCCGAGGGCTTGAGGTCAGAGCTGTTCGCTCTTCCTGTTCTTCTCTCTGTCTGTGTCTCTTCTTTAGTCTGTGTTCCTTCTGTGCTGCACTTCTGTCTGTCTGTCCTTGCTTATGTATGCCTCTGGGGCTACTTTCTATACCTACGGGCTTCCGCTAGTAAACGCAGCTGCTAGGGCCAGCTCCAGTTAACCCTTTCCCTCTCACCTCTCCAGAAGCTAACAGTTCTCGAGCTGTCACGGGTCTTCTAAAAAAATGAAATTTGATTATACGATTTTACATTACTTTAAGTACACAAAGCTACAAAGTAATGGACAGAGAACACGGTAGAACAAAAATATTTTAGTTATATTCTCATTACGCGTTATTACGTGGACAAAAAACATTACTATTACACGTATGTCTGTCAAGGTATAGCCGGCAGCAAGTAAGCATTATTTTGACCCTCAAGATTCTAATGACAACCCTACCGATATATTTCGGCCTGTCAGTCATCTGGCTGTCAAGTGACCTGAGGCCGATACATTTGCGTGTGTGCGGGCATGTACTCGCGGACGCGCACCTTCAAACACACGCATATTTATATATATATATATGTGTGTGTGTGTGTGTGTGTGTGTGTGTGTGTGTGTGTGTGTGTGTGTATAGTTATTATCATTACAATTATCATTATTATTACTATAATTATGATTGTTATTATAATTTTCATGAATACCATTATTGTCATGGTAATGATAAACATCATCATCATTTTTATTATCATAACTGTCTTTGCATTTATTATTATTATCCTTATCATTATCATTACTATCATTGTTATTATCATTATCATTAGTATTATCATTATTTTTGCTGTTGTTGTTATTGTTATTTTCATTATCGTTATTTCTATCATTGATATTTTATGATTATATTCTTTTTGATAATTATTGTTACTTCATTATCATTATTATTTTTACTGATATTATCATTATTATCATAACTATTATAAATATTATTATCATCATTATCATTATTACTCTTACAATCATCACCATTATCACTTCATCATAATCATTCTTGTCATTATCATCAGCATTAGCACTAGCATTATCATTACTACTGTCATTGTTATTGTTATAATCATATTATTAATCATCATTATTATTGCTGAAATTCCAGTGAGAGTATACACATACGATAATGCTGCTTGTCCACATATATCCCCCAGACGTCTTATCATTGGTCACTCGATGAATTGGCACGCTACTGTTAATGTTTCTGTTATCATCATCAATTTCATTCCCACTGTATACTGATATCGTTCGTTTTTTTATCATCTAATTCCCTGAAACCTTTTTTTTTCCAACTTCCTTTTGATTCATCGTTCCCGCATGTGTCTGCCTCTGATCACCAGGCAGAGCCCAGGCAGAGCCGTTGAGATGACGCGCCTCACGCCGAGCTCACGCATAAGCATCATGGAAGACTTGGAGAAGAGAGTGGACTCGGAGGGAGACGCGAAAACAATCTATGAAGGCTTGCGAATGGCATCGGAGGTAAGGCGGGTGTTTTGCTTGCCTCTTTGCAGGGAATGGATTTGGTGACTTTGTAAGAGCAGAGTGGCAGGGTCATGGGATGTGACATTGGTGCATCTACGGATGGTCAAGGTCAATCATTTATCTGCGCAATGCTGGATTTTTTTCAGGTTGCTCGCTGTAGATAATGAACAAACTTTGTGTTGTGCTTGATAAACTATCAGGTAATTTTTTAGATGATCTTACTCTCGGGATTTTCTTTACAAAATTCTCCAGTGCTTAGTTGTAATTTTGGTTTACTGCGGAACAATGAATTATAGGAGGTATGTACAACACTTTTTCTTTTTCTCTCTCTCTCACTCAGAGACTAGAGAACATGAACTCCTCTGGCACCGCTTTCGTCATCCTGGTGTGCAGTAGTGCGGTCGAAGATAAAGACCTTGATGATATTAGAAGCAGTTGGGACAAACCTACTTTTGTATTATCCATGTCGTAAGTCGGTCTGTCTTTGTATGTATTTTTTCTGTTAAAGAATATTTCCATACGAGGGATCTCTCTTGTTAGACCACAGGATATTCTTCCTCATCTTACTCGTTTGACCACAGGGTTATGACCTGCCTCTCTCTTGTTAGACCACAGGAGAAGACGGACCTGCAAAAGTTCGTAGAGGACACGAAGGGCAACATTCTGTCTCTGAATGGTTCCATGGACGATGATGCACTGAGGGAAGTCGCCTCCAACGTCACAGCATACATATCTCAGCCTCGTGTCCCTTCCAAGGAAGCTCCTGTCACTGTAAAGTCCCATTCTCTTCGATTCTCCTTCTCCTCTCTCTTTATCATATGTCTTTATCAACCGC
>BOPN01006386.1:12500-15000 GCA_017312705.2 Penaeus japonicus
TTCACCCAGTTCGCAATCGGCAACTTCTCCGTCGACATCAAGGTTTGTAGTCTGTGTCGCGGGGTTAATTCTCAAACTTGAATGAATTGCGCTGAACGGAACTGGCACTGGTATCTCAGTTTGTGTCCTTTGCCCCCCCCACCCCCCCTCCTCTATCTCTCTCCTTTTGTTAGATTTGTCTAGCTATTTGAATCTGTTTGCCTATCGGTCTGTTTGTATGCCTTAACTATCTATTAATCTTTATGTATTTATGCTTTACCTATTCTGTATTTTTTTTTTTTTTTATTATTTCCATTAACCCACCACCTTCTCTCTCTTATCCATTTCTATATTTGTTATTTGTGTTTGTGTAAATATATGTATACATATACATGTAAATAAATATAAATACACATGAATACACCCACACACACACACACACGCACAAACACACACACACACACAGACACACACACACACACACACACACACACACACATATATATATATATATATATATATATATATATATATATATATATATATATATATGTATATATATATATATATATATATATATATATATATATATATATATTGTCAAAATAGTGTATCTGTTGTAACATCCTATAATTGAAGGTATATGCACTAGACAAGACAACTACTTAACACAAGTATTACATGTTGTCGATCATGAAACACGTATCACATCAAATATCAATATATTATAACTCAAGATATATAACACCATATGCAATAACAATAAAGACACAAAATCTGCACGCTAGATAAAAGCTAAGACCTACAGCAAAGCTAACGAGATCCGGTTTATAAGTATATCAAGAACACTAAAGAAACACACGACAATAATGCAGGATATGAAAATAAGTCACTAAGGCCTACATAAGATTGACCTGTTATCTCTCCCTCCATTCTCGGGGGAGGAGTCTGGTGTAATCTGATTGACTCTGATGAAGATTCCATTTGAGGACAATAGGGTTCAAGGCGAGATGGCAATTTGGTTGTACAGGGTCACTTTCGAGGGCCTCAGGATGACCTCACTTATTGCTCGAGGGCATGGATTGACCCATTGCTGATTGGAAGAAGGGCGTGGCCAACCATTCCGGGTATAGGCATAAACTTGCCAATGAGTTCTGACTCGATCTGAGCTTAGTCCTTACCTACCGTGATGCCCAGCCACGGCAGTGATCGCCACGATCATGGACGGGGCTCTATCTGCCGACCACTGTGATATGAGGCTGGCACGTTACCGTTGTGCTAACCAAACAGCTCATGACTTTGATAATAATTCTGGGCTTAGATACAGCTTGTATATATTGTGATACTGATGTTGCAACCGTGTTCTAGGTCCCTAGAGCGCCGAGTATATGACATGAACAGGCCACGATTGGTATTCTAGAATGTACAGTATATACACACAAAATAAGGAAGATCTGTACATAAACACACGATCCCTCTCATCCCGTTTATTTTGATGGCGATCGTGAAATGGTTATCAATTTTTTAATAAGAAACAAGCACAACAACTGATTCATACCAAAATTGGAGTATCTTTTGTTAGTGCTACCTATGACTGTAGTTTCTAGTATGAATTTGTCGTTTGGACAGTGTCATTCATTCGGAAGATATTAACTTTGGAACGGTTGGTAAACCTGAAGCAGCTGACACAGACGTGCCACGCTTTTGAGTTCTAAAATATCACTTTCGTGACATGAACACGACGTTGACACAACATGGACATAACATGCCACTCCACGAAGAAAATGTCCTAGAATACAGTTGTTGATGCTATGGGCTTATTGGTAATGAGTAAATGATTCTGATAAACTGACTTTCTTTACTTGTTAATTTATTTTCTTTGAAAGTAACTTAAGTAAAGGACAATAAATGAATTAAAATGATATGAGATAAATAACATTAATAATCCTCAAAGAGCCAGAAATATACCATAAAGAAGCTGAATATGTAATAAATAGATGGCTGAGACATACAACTCTGTTTTCTTGCTTTCAGGTTTCAGTCAACAGCCGTGCAAAGGATCACCGTCCTCCTGTTCCTGGCAAGTAAATTTAATATTAAATAAATGAACACATATATATGAAGTACTTTGTATTTCTAGGCTTTATGCGATAATGGACATATATTTTATATCCCAGACCTATGACTATTTCAGTGTTTGAAGCACATGAAAGTGAATCTTCCCTGTAAAAACATGCGTAGATTTTTTAATTTGTTCTCCATTCACCTTCCCACGCACAATAACTTAGCAGATTCCGGGGCACCGTCGCACCCGCGAGTGTGCTGTGGGAGTGTGTTTCCCACCATACCCCTCACGCGTCCCGTTCTGAATCTGAACAGGATTTCTCACGCAGGAACATTTACGGTTGGTGCAACTTGACCTATGATAGCGGAGATCTGCAATAATAATGTTAGAATGTGTGTGTGTGTGTTTGTATTTGTGTTTATGTGTGTGTATTTGTGCTTGTGTGTGACTGTGTTT
>BOPN01006386.1:35000-37500 GCA_017312705.2 Penaeus japonicus
GTATGACTATTGGTATTACTGTTATTAATAGGAAAATTATCTATGAATCCAACATAGCATACCGAACATGATGTAACGAAGTCGTTCCTCAACCAGTCACAAATACAGCCAACAAAAACGTAACCGGAAACTCTCTCGGTACACATGCACCCGAGCACCAGCCTGGACTTCCTCTCCCGGTCACCAACCTGTTTATTATTCTCTCTCTCTTCTCTCTCTCTCTCTCTCTCTCTCTCTCTCTCTATCTATCTATCTATCTATCTATCTATCTATCTATCTATCTATCTATCTATCTATCTATCTATCTTTCTATCTATCTATCTATCTATCTATCTATCTATCTATCTATCTATCTATCTATCTATCTATCTATCTATCTATCTATCTATCTATCTATCTATCTATCTATCTATCTATCTATCTATCTATCTATCTATCTATCTATCTATCTATCTATCTATCTATCTATCTATCTATCTATCTATCTATCTATCTATCTATCTATCTATCTATCTATCTATCTATCTATCTATCTATCTATCTATCTATCTATCTATCTATCTATCTATCTATCTATCTATCTATCTATCTATCTATCTATCTATCTATCTATCTATCTATCTATCTATCTATCTATCTATCTATCTATCTATCTATCTATCTATCTATCTATCTATCTATCTATCTATCTATCTATCTATCTATCTATCTATCTATCTATCTATCTATCTATCTATCTATCTATCTATCTATCTATCTATCTATCTATCTATCTATCTATCTATCTATCTATCTATCTATCTATCTATCTATCTATCTATCTATCTATCTATCTATCTATCTATCTATCTATCTATCTATCTATCTATCTATCTATCTATCTATCTATCTATCTATCTATCTATCTATCTATCTATCTATCTATCTATCTATCTCGGTTTGTCTGTCTGTCCTTCTTTCACTCTCTTCTCCCCTCCCTCCTCCCCCCCCCTCCCCTCTCTCCACCTCTCTTTCTCTCCCCCTTTTCCTCAACCCTTTCACTCTCTCTCCTTAGCCTGCAACTTTGTTAGTCTCCCCAAAAGTTTTGTGGAAGACGAGTGGACAGAAAAGTTACATAGAAGCTGTACAACAGTTATGTATGAAAGATGTCTATCTATTTACTGACACTTATTTTGTTTATTTTGTGAATTGGAAAAAAGAAACAGCTGATTCCTACTTGTTATGCGCACGGATACTTTCGTTACCACTTGCTTAGCTTTTTGTTGTGGATGTTCTTCTTAGTTATCACCATCGTTCTTGCCAGCTCATGATGTCATTTATTTGTACTCATATTTCTGTCAACAATTCTCTCTCCTCTTCCTCCTTCCTCCTTCCCCTCGTTTTTTTTTCTTATTTCTTCTCTTCTCCCTCTTCTTTTCTCTTTATTCTCCTTTTCTCTCTCTCCTCCTCCTCCTCCTTCCTTCTTCTTCTTCCCCTTTTTCTTCTTTTTCTTCTCATCATTCTCCTCCTCCTGCTGCTTCTCCTCCTCCTGCTCCTCCTCCTTCTTCTTCTTCTTCCCTTCCTCTCAACATTGATGCGAAGACCTCTCCATCATCCCCATCAGCACGAATAAAAGGGCGCCACAAGAAGGAATGAATACAAGACAAACTTCTCGAAGCAACAACTTCCCTGACATTACGACTTCTCCCGTCACTCCTGCTAGCCACTCACCCCTCCTTACGCCCCCTCCCCACATACCCCTTCCCTCCACCCCCTCCACCCCCTCCCCCACCGCACAGACCCCCTCACCCAGCCACAGCCCACTCTCTGTTTATCCTTCCCTCAGTCACCCATTTGTTGTTATCCTCCCCCCCATTACGAGTAGTTTTGCTGGCCTGTGACATTTTTTCTTTGTGTTTCTCTATGACTCTTTTCATTCCTCCATCCATTTATTATCTATCTATCCCCATTTTCCCTTTCCTATCCTCACTTATCCATTTTCCTTACATCATCACTACTTCTTTTCTTCACCTTCTCCCCCCTCCCCCCCCATCTTCTTAATTCTCCCCCTTACTACTGTTCCTCTTCCGCTTCCTCTAATTTCTCCTTCCTTCTTCTCATTTTTCTTTCCCTCCTCAATTTCCTTTTCCATCTTCTTTTTCTTAATCCTTTCCCCACTGTCTCTCTCCCTCCTCTCTCTCCTTCCGTTCCTCCCTCTTATTCTTTTTCAAGGCTTCTCTCATCTCCCTTGTTTCCTTCATTATATGCCTCCCCTCGCCCCGTCCATCCCTCCCTTCCTCTCTTCCTCCCTCTCTCCGTTCTTCCATCCCTCCCTTCCACCCTCCCTCTCTCCGTCCTTCCTTCTCTCTCTTCACCACCGCTCCTCCCTCTCTTCCTCCGTCGTACCCTCCCTCCCTCTCTCCGTCCTTCCTTCCCTCTCTCCGTCCTTTCCTCCCTCCCTCCTTTACTCTCTCCCCCAGTCCGTCTTTCCCTCCCTTCCAACCATCCTTTCTCCGTCCTT
>BOPN01006387.1:35000-37500 GCA_017312705.2 Penaeus japonicus
TTGGCGAATTTCCGTGCGCATGTAGCCACTCTTCTGTTTTTGATTTCTCATCACGAATCAAATTCAACGATTATCACAATCTAATCGACTGTATTTACACCCCTTTTTATTATCACTTTATATCAAACGAAATATCACCTTAACCCCCCTCCCCCCTCCCCCTCTACCCCCCACCTCCCTCGCTCATTTCAAACCTCATCCCTTCACCCCCCCTCCCCCCCACCCCCCACCCCTCCGCCCCCGCCCCCTCCTTCCCTCATTACCTGACGTCCGTTTTCTAAAACCGATTCGAGAACGTGGGACCGAGGGGAGACTCGCCCAAATTCCTAGTTGCCTCGTTAAATGATTATATAATCATTATTTTGTCATACATATATGGGATCTAGGGTCATGGCATGTGGGGAACAAGGGAAGAGAGGTCATAATTATTATATGTGGTGATAATGAGCGTTATTATTGAATGAGAATGTTGAAGATGATAATGATAATGGTAGTTATGATGATAGTAGTAATCATAACAACTATTGATGATAATGATATCAATAAATATAACAGTAATGATAAAAATAGTAACGATAACAATAATGATGATAAGGATAAAGAAACTAATGTTTATGATAATGATAATTATCTTTATCGTTTAATTATAGAAAATAATGACAATAATAACGATAATAATGATAATAATGATATCATAATGATAATAGAAATCATTATAATAATAGCAAGATTTATGATGATAATAGTAATCATAATGACAACAACAATAATGATAATGATGATGATAACAATGATAATAACAATGATGATATCAATAGTAGTAAAAAAAAATATTATCACGACAAAGATAATAAGAATGATTATGATGATGATGATGATGATAATGATTCATGATAATGATAATATTCCTCATCATCATGATAATGATAATAATAATATAAATAGTGGTAATGATAATAACAACAATATTAATGATGATAAAGATAATAATGCTATAAAATAGAATAACGTGTGACCAATAAATAACAATAAAAAGAATAATAATTTGATAACCAGGAGAAACAAGCGTAAATCAGAAAGGAAATAAATAAAAAGTATTAATAATTACGAAAGGAAAATAGGTACTTGATTCAATATAAAATTTAATGAAATAAGTTTTCTTTTGCAGCTGCAGTTGAGGGGGGGGGGAGTCTGCAACAGCTGTTCATCTTCGCTCTAAATTGTTGCAGATTTGTTGAACAATTGGCTTTTTATTATCGTCTTACCGGGAAGGGGTTACGAAACTAAACTTTTAACTTTGTTCACGTGTTTTCTTATCTGTGTTTGCCTTTTCTTTTTCTTTTTTTCTTTTTGTTTTGTTTGTTTGTTTCTTTATCTCTGTGTTGCTTTCTTCCTTTATTTACTTTTATTTGTTTACTTTTGTTATTATCTTAGTGTTTGAGTTTTTAAAGTTTTGAACATAATTTTTCTGTTTTCTTTCGGTTCTCAAGAAGGAGTTACGGAACTAATAAAGATTAATACTCTTATAATCTCTTTATTTTTTTGTTCACCATTTTTGTTGTTGTTCTCTTTCCTTGTCTATACTTTCACTTCAATTTTTCTTTTTATCTCTTTTCGGGAAGGGGTTAGGGAGCCTAAAAATTATCCTTATCCTTTTCATATTAATTTCTCTTTCTTCGGAAGAAAATATTTGTTCTTTCTATTTACCATTTTATCAATCTATTTACTAGTTTATTCGTCTGAATAATGATTAATTCCTCGTGTTTTTCTCTCAGCACTTTTCGCCTTATTTTCTCTTTCTCTCTGTCTTTGACTCTCTCTTTCTCTCCCTCCCCTCCCCCCTCCCCCTCTTTCTCTCCCTCCCCCTCTCTCTCTCTTTCTCTCCCTCCCCTTCCCCCACCCCTTCTCCTTCCCTCCCTTCCCCCACCCCTTCCCCCACCCCTCTCTCCCTCCCTCCCTTCCCCCACCCCTCTCTCCCTCCCTCCCTTCCCTCCACCCCTCTCTCCCTCCCTCCCTTCCCCCCACCCCTCTCTCTTTCTCACCTTCCCTTCCCCCAACCCTCTCTCCCTCCCTTCCTTTCCCCACCCCTCTCTCCCTCCCTCCCTTCCCCCATCCCACCCCTCCCACTTTCTCTCCCTCCCCCACCCCTTTCTCCCTCACTCACGCCGCCCTTTCTCAGTATAAACATTCCCATCTCCCTCTATTCAAGAACGTCTTAAAAAGAAACATTAAATACCTAAGATTAGCGGACGACACGTGACTGGCAGATGACACGAAGGATTCATAAAGACGCCAGACATTGCGTAAACACACACGTAGGATGGCCTAGGATGTTGCACGCGTTTACGCACGTCCTTCATGGGGATGTGGCTCGTGGTACGTTGATTATTTATGGGGGGGGGGGTTGCTTTGATTTGATTTCGCTTTCATCTCTCTTTCTTTTTTTCTTTTTATTTCTTTGTCTTTCTTTCTTACTCTCTTTTTTTCTTTCTTTCTCTTT
>BOPN01006387.1:45000-47500 GCA_017312705.2 Penaeus japonicus
ATATATTTTGATCTATTTTTATTGTTATATACATATATATTTGTATAGTCTTTAATACAGACACTCACTCATTGAGTTTTTTTTTCATGAATCTTAGTTATGTAAATGCCTGTTATTGTTACTAAGCATTTTCATTCACTACTACATATACATTTAATTTTGTTTCGTGTTTAGTTAATATTTAGTTATTATTATTATTGTTATCATCATCGCCAGATCTCATCTTTCTCTTGATGACTATGATTCTTATTTCTTCTTAATATAAATACTTAGAAATATTATTGCTAGCGGCACAGGCACTCGTGGTTCGTTCAGGCAGTTTCCGACTGGGTTTTTTGGGGATTTCTGGCTGTGGCGTGACGTCATGGAGAGAGAGAGAGAGAGAGAGAGAGAGAGAGAGAGAGAGAGAGAGAGAGAGCACCTGTTGCTCTGCTTATCTCCCGTTGGTGAGAGAGAGAGAGAGATAGATAGATAAATAGATAAATAGATAGATAGATAGAGAGATAGAGAGAGAGATAGATAGATAGATAGATAGATAAATAGATAGATAGATAGAGAGAGAGCACACACACCTGTTGATCTTCCGATTCCCCGTCACCCTTTTCCACAACCTGTTGCTTCTCTTGCAGGGGGAGGAGGGGGGGATGTATATTGGGATGGGGGGGGGGGGGCAGCGGTTAGGAAGGAGGAGGAGGAAAGGACACGAGGGAGGAGAGGGGTAGGAAGGAGGGAAGGTGCAATGGCTGCAGTCTAGAAGGATGAGGGGTAGAGGGGAGAGGAGAGGGGAGGGGGAGTAAGAAGGGAGGGTACTCAGCAAAGTGGGTAGGGGAGAGAGAGGTGGATGGAGGGGGAGGAGGGGGGGGGGGGGGAGGGGGCATAGCGGTCACTCTATCCCAACTCAACCGGAACCGGAAACGAGAGACCAAAAGCTATTCAGCAGACACGTTGCTGAGGAGTTCACCTGCGAGTGATTGCGCGTGCAAGACGAGTGGATGGTTGAGCAGAGAGGTGAGTGAGTAAGCAATTATGAAGAGGAAAGAAGAGGTAGAAAGAGAGAGGGAAGGAGGTGGGAGAGAGAGAGAGAGAGAGAGAGAGAGAGAGAGAGAGAGAGAGAGAGAGAGAGAGAGAGAGAGAGAGAGAGAGAGAGACCGAGGAGAGAGAGAGAGAGAGATAAAAGGTGAAAATAAAATTGAAGTATAGATAAAAGAAATTAAATCAATGAAGAGGGAAAACGAAGGAAAAGAAAGCGAGCGAGAGAGAGAGAGAAGAGAAGAAAAACGTTTTCTTCTAAGAAAAAACATACACCATGATTCGCAGCTGTCAAAACGCCCCTCGGACTAGTTTCCGGTGCGTCCGCCCTCTTCTCCCCTCTCCCTCTCTCTCCTCTTCTCCTCTTTTCTCTTTCTCCCCTCTTCTCCCCTCTTCTCCTCTCTTCTCTTTCTCCCCTCTTCTCCTCTCTTCTCTTTCTCCCCTCTTCTCCCCTCTCCCTCTCTCTCTCCTATTCTCCTCTCTTGTCCTCTCTCTCTCCCCTCTTCCCCTCTTTTCCTCTCTCCCCTCTTTTCCTCTCTCTCCTTTCTTCTCCCCTCTCTCTCCTCTTCTCCTCTCTCCCCTCTTCTCCTCTCTCTCCCCTCTTCTCCTCTCTCTCCCCTCTTCTCTCTCTCCCCTCTTCTCCTCTCTCCTCTCCTCTTCTCCTCTCTCCCCTCTTCCCCTCTCTCTTCTCTCTCTCCTCTTCTCCTCTCTCTCCCTTCTTCTCCCCTCTCTCACTCTCTCCCCTCTTCTCCTCTCTCTCCCCTCTTCTCTTCTCTTCTCTTCTCTTCTCCCCTCTCTCTCCTATTCTCCTCTCTTGTCCTCTCTCTCCCCTCTTCTCCTCTTCCCCTCTCTCTGTTCTCCTCCTATCTCTCCCCTTCTCCCCTCTTCCCCTCTCTCTCCTCTCCTCCTCTCTCTCCCCTCTTCTCCTCTTCTCTTCTCCCCTTCTCCCATCCCATATTTCTCTCCCATCCCATATTTCTCTCCCGCCCCCCTCCCATCCATCCATCCCTCCCTCCCCCTCCCTTTCTCCTTTTTTTTCTCTCTCTCCCTCCTCTCCCCTCGAACGTTATCAGCAACATCCTATCCTCCCCTCCCCACCCCCCCCCTGTTAGCCAAGATATCGACCCCCCCCCCTGTTTTCCTTTGACGTAGGCACATGCTGTTGTTTCCTCTCAAAGTGTTAAAAACTTGTTAGTCATAACCGGTTGTCTAAAGTTTTTTTTTTTTTTTTGTCATTTTTAATTGTTTCTTTTTATTTACTTGTTGAAATGTCAGGTGGAAATGAGGTAATTCTTTGAGATATGTAATTCTGTTTTTGAGAAATGAAATTTTCTGAGACATTTGCGAATTCGGGTGAAAAAGGAGAATTTTATGAATGGGTGAGGTTGTCATTTACGGTGTCTCCTGTATTTTTATTTTTTTATTTTTTTATTTTTATTTTTTTTTTGTAATTAAATGAATTTATTTATAG
>BOPN01006387.1:52500-55000 GCA_017312705.2 Penaeus japonicus
AAGCCGGGCCACGCCAACAGCAAGATGGGGAGCGTCATCGAGGACGCCATCAAGAACTGCAAGATCGGCGACGTGTACCTGCTGTACCGCGTGAAGCAGCACCTCAGCCACGCGCGCTTCTACGAGCTGCTGGCGCGCGTGTCCAGCCCCAACCCCTACGCCAAGCCCACGCCCGGCGCCCCCGAGCTCGACAAGGGCAAGGGCGCCCCGCCGGACATGGGCAAGCAGCAGCCCATCCCCGACTCCCTCCGCCAGCGCGGGCCCATGCCGCAGGCGCCGCCCATGAACCAGAACTTCTACCACCAGCTGCTGGCCAACCCCATGATGGCCCGGCCGCCGCACCCGCAGGCCATGCCGCCCAACCAGCAGGCGATGCCCATGCCGCCCAACAACAAGGACGCGACCAAAATCTTAGTCGACTAGTCACGACGCAGGCCTCGTAGCCCGTGGGTTGTGCCATACCTTAGGAGCGACGGAGAACAAGCCACTACTTAAAGACAGGCGGAAGGGAGCGACGAAGAGTCGGAAACAGCAAGAATCCTAGTCAGAAGGTGCAACGATCGTCTCCCCAGACATCCCAAGATTCCTCCTCTCATCTTGCCAACTGAGTGTGCACCGATTTTTTTTTATTTTGATTGATTGTGTGTGATATTTAGGTTTCAATTACGGTCTTTCGGGATGAGGAAGACGTTAATAAGTGACGTGCAGGCTTGCTAGCGACGCGGCTGTCAAGACACCGGCCTTTGGGTCTGACCAAGGGACCCAGCCGGACCCAGTTATGTGTATCCTTGTTTTTGAAAAATCCCTTTTTTTAAAACCTTTTATAAAACATTTTTAGATTTTTTTGGTGTATGAATCCTATTGTTTTGAAAAATTGTCCATTTTTTATATACGAACACTTTTTTTTTTTTTTTCGAAAAAATTTTTTTGAGACCTTTTTTTATACATACGAATCCTATATCCTGAAAAATGTCTTTCAATTTTTAGATGTATAATTTGGGACCAGTGTGGGTTAATCCATTTCCAAATGCGCTCGGTTTGTTGCATTTTTATTCATATATATTTTTTTTCTTACCTACAGTATATGAATGCATTGCAAGCTAGGTTTGGGAGAAGCTTTATATATATGACGTTCCTAAACACTAAGGTCGCATTTTTTCCCCGATTCATTCATTTTGATTTTATTGTTATTATTATGATTACTATCATAATTACGTTTTTGGTAATGATTATTATTATTATTGTGATCACTATCATTTTTTTTTTTTTTTTTTGATTCCGATAAAGTTCATGACATTTATGACACTGTGTTGACATGGTGTGCTGGACACTCATGGCATTTCAGAAAATAAAGGAAGAAGTTCCTCTACTTACCCCCCTCCCCCTCCCCCTGCCCCTCCCTCCAATCCATCCCTCCCCCTCTGCCCCCTCCCCCCCACTCCTCTCTGGGGTCAAGTTTTGGGCATTAGTTACAATTCTATTAATTTCTGAATAAAGTTGTGTTAGGTTTTATTTCGTATAATTTGTCGATATAGAAATGTATCATCAAATTGTATTTATCGCGAGAAAAAAAAAATGAAATAAAATTTTGGAATATAGAATTAATAGAAAAAAAGTGATTTTTTTTTTAGAGAAAAAAAATATATGCCCCGTATTCTTGCTTTTTTTAATCTCACAGCATACTAATGGCATTTATATAATGAAGATACACCCCCCTCCCCCGCCCCCGCCCCCTTCAATATCCAAAGAATTCATCGTTTTAGTGAATTCATTGTCATTTTGTTTCGCCCAAAGCTTGCATTTCTTTACATTTTTATATGTGTATATATATTTTTATTTTTTACCTGATTATTATTTTTTTTTTTGGCAAAGGTCGCATAAAATGTAAGACGCTTTGATGTTCATTTGTCTTTTTTTGTCTTTTCTTTTTGTTGCAAATTGCGCCCCCCCTCCACCCCCATCCTCTTCCTCCTCTTCCTCCTCCCTCTTCTTCTTCCTCCTCTTTACCTCTCCTCCTCCTCCTCCTCCTCCCGTTTCTCCCTGCAACCCTCCACCCTCCTTCATCTCCCTCCCTACCCTCCACCCTCTACCCCCCCATCCCCATTCATCTCCCTCCTTTCCCCCCTTCCTCAACCCCCCTCCCCTCGTTTTCCCCCACCTTCCTTCATCCCCCCTCCCCTCCCCCCTCCCTCCCCCCTTCCCCTTAGCATCACGTGGTGCATTTCACCTCAGTCTGCTATTGTTAGGGTTAGCATTCCAATTATCATGTGATATCTTAGCTGTAAGTGTTTTTTTTTTTAATCAATTTGTTTGTTTGTAATACTTTTTACGTGTTACCTACTTTGAGTATAATAAAATTTGTTGAAAAGTATGTCGAGTTTAATATTCAGACCCTTTTTATGTGAGTGAGTTTTCAATTTCTTTTAGATAACTGTTTCTATGTTTTTATGAAACAAAAAACAAACACAGTAACGTGTACACACAGATGAATAAGACACAG
>BOPN01006388.1:0-2500 GCA_017312705.2 Penaeus japonicus
TCTCTCTCTCTCTCTCTCTCTCTCTCTCTCTCTCTGTATCTGTGTGTATGTGTATGTGTATGTGTGTGTTTGTGTGTGTGGGTGTTTTAGTGTGTGTCAGCATCACTTGCTCGCGATTGCGTAACGAGACGGCAGAGAAACGCTTTGATAATGACACCATTTCAGACCCATTATCATCACTCACAAAAGCGATTAGATTACACTGCAGCTGAATGCATGGAACAGCTGTTTTGTGTAAAAAAAGAAAAAGAAAATCACACAATAAAATGTTTATAAACCTACGCGAAAGAGGCGCAGAAAAAAAAAAATATATATATATGCAAACAACTGTTAGATCAAAAGCATTACATATCCATATAGTAAATACTGTATTTTTCCTCTGACCAATCTGTTATAATGTGTGACTTGGCGTTAGTTTAACAAATTTATAAATATACCAACTAAAACATTTTCCGCCACCTCATTGTTGAGTAACCGGGAAAATGGTTTACATTTTAATCATTATATTAATATTCAGTAGCAATTGTAATAAAAATTTCGAGGCGACAATCATTCCCCTTTGACATAGATTCGTCAGTTAATGGAAAACTAGCAAGCTTTCATTATGATTTGATAATCATACCAATATCAGTGGTTGGTACGAATGATAATGATTTAAAAATTTACTAATAATATCTCAGCTTTTCCATCGACAGAAAATTACACCAACGAATATTTACATTTCGAGAACACAGAAGACGCATAAGACACAAAACACACACACTCGCACACACATTCCAATGTTCCAAAACCATGACGATCAGAAAAATGAGACAAACAGGTATCAAATTCAAACAATAGTTTACATATAACTTCGAAAATGTCTTTACCCTTATCCTTATATTAATCAGTAGGGATACAGTCAAGATGAAGAGACCGAATATGGATAGTAAGACTTCTTAACCACATTTTTTTCAGAGTAAAATGAACTCACTATTGTTTCATAAACGAAAAACAATAATTATATATATATATATATATATATATATATATATATATATATGTATGTATGTATATATATATATATATGTGTGTGTGTGTGTGTGTGTGTGTGGGTGTGGGTGTTGGTGTGGGTGTGGGTGTGGGTGTGGGTGTGTTTGTGTGTATTTTTTCTATGGAAATTTACATCCTCATAGTATGGCGTTACAAATATATCAGTAACTTGTCATAGACCTCTGAAATTTAACATGTAACGACATCAGACTTTAAGAATAAATCACAGTAATCTATTCTAATAATGAATCTCTGTATTATTCTACTTTTCGTCTAAGCTTTTACCGACACTGTAATGCTACATCTCACCACTGGGAATCCTGGGCTCAGTAATTTCTGCTATGCTATGTCCATGCCAGCGCTTCCCTTCGAGGCCTAGTCCTTCCTTGAGGATACAGGACTCTCCTGCTCCATAACTGAGATCAGTGTTCCGCTTCTTTGGATCATCTAACCCTTTGAGACGTTGATGGTAAATGTTGATGTCAGTGAATATAAAAGGAGAGAGAGAGAGAGAGAGACAGAGACAGACACACAGAGAGAGAGAGAGAGAGAGAGAGAGAGAGAGAGAGAGAGAGAGAGAGAGAGAGAAGAAAGAGGGTTGGGCGAGAAGTGACGAACGGACATGAAAAATAATAAGTAAGTAATAAGAAAAAAACGTGAATACAAGAGAAAAAGAAAGTGGAAGGAAAAAAAAAGTAGTATGCCTTCCTTATAATTATCAAAGTCAGGCGTTTTCAGATCGTAATAATAATACTGGTTGAAATATAGACCTTTCGTTATAACAAGAAATTATAAACGCAATCATTTTCTGTGTGTGTGTGTGTGTGTGTTTGTGTTTCCGAAGTACTTTCTTTTGGAGAGATAATACGGTCAAATAACTGAAAATAGTGAACCAAGTGTTATAATTATACTCTATTTGAACCATTGTAAATATGGTATTGAAATTATTTTCCTTTACCCAGGCTTTCCTCCAGTATCTTGGAAATGAGAATATACGCCTCTGGAAATATATCCCCCTTTTGGTAATTGTCTAGCACTGGTTAAGGTGTATTTCGAGCATCAACTCGCTTGTCCAATGTTAACCAGTTTCTGCCTGAGAAACGGAGAAACCCCATTCATGCATGTTTCCATTAAGAATGATTGAACTAGCTAATAATCTAACAATACACCAGAAATATAGGCATATTTTCATACTATATTACCCTTTCTATTAAATTAACCTTGCAAAAATAATGTATGCTCAACGAATATTATTTCACCTTGTGTATCAGTTGCATTTTTTTTTTTTTTTTTTTTTTTTACAAATTACCATTTCTTTGCTTTTCATTCAGTTGGCCATTCATCATTTTACTGTATTTTCTGCGATACTTTAAATGCAAGATATAATTCAATGAATAGCCCATATCAATGATATCATCTGATTCATCTGATATTTAAGGGGTCCTTAAAATAATAGAATACTGATAAG
>BOPN01006388.1:27801-30301 GCA_017312705.2 Penaeus japonicus
ATGGATCAAATATTCACCTACAGTCTATTTCTACTAACATGGCTAATTGATATCAGCATGACATTTTCGTATTTTGATTGATAAGAAAAGACCTGCAATCTCAGTAACTAAGTAACCTGCACTGTTCGCATGCCAGTGCCGGTTCGTAAGGACCTAATTGAGGCTTCGCAGTAAAAGAGAGAGAATTCATGCATGTGTGTGTGTGTGTGTGTGTCTGTGTGTGTGTGTGTGTGTGTGTGTGTGTGTGTGTGTGCACCTGGGTTCGGCCTTTCTCCGTCCCGTTGAGATGGCTTCGCTAGTGGTCGGTTCCCTGAGATAGATATCCAAAGGGTAGGTGGGGTCGCGCACACACTCACGCTAGGGGGGTTTCACTTCCCTACATGGTATATCTTAAGCTAAGGGAGGATGCTGTGTACGAGTGCGCCCTGTGGCTACCAACATGCTTCTTCGGTACTTCATTCTAATAAGATGAGTGGCTATAGAGATCTTCTCTAGCAGTGAGCTTCCCTTGCGTGTGAGCTGGGCCATAGAAGGGTGAAAGAAGTGCTCCTTGTATAGAGAATTATACTCCTATTCATACCCCGCAAATAGCTGATAACTCATGCACTGACACGGCTATGGCAGTTGGTCTGGAACTATATCAGGCTCCTGGTGAAATAACCGAATGATATCACCCCAAAGTGCCCCAACTGTGGTAAGAGACATCAGGTCAAGAATTTGGTCTGCAGAGTGATAAAAGAAGCATTATAAACCGACCAGATTTTATACCCCACCGGGCACCCATACCTGGGGACAGACGATGAAGGGCAGAGTAACCCTTCCTCCAAGGGCGGAGTGTCCTCCTCCCAAGCAGATGACCCCACTTGACCCGAGAGATTGCTCAGAGGGATGAGACCAGTAATGAGGGGTCGAAAACAAAGAGCATCCTAAAGACCTCCCCAAGAGCAGATCAGCCCATTTTAACGTGCGAGAAGAATTTGATGCTGTCCACAGTAGTTACGGTAGTAGCTGCAGCTCATATCACCATGAGGGTGATGACTGAGCCGGCCTCCACTCCCATCGGGACTGAACTCCCCTCTTCACTCTACCAGAATCCAAGCCCCAATGACAGACGAAAAGGGGCAAGAGAAAGCAACCAGAGAGTCTCCTCCCTGGAGAACCTCAACCACTCCATGTCACCATTGGGACGCTGGTGACATGGGCTTGACCAGAGAGGAGCATTTGATGGAAACGTCTGACACCATTGCATATGCATGCAGTTTGCATATCTCTGATGTCACAGGGGATACAGAGGTAACCATTTAACCAGCGTGATGGCTCCTTGTCCAAACATTCTGTAGTGGTGTAGTGATTCATCGCGAGATTCCCCTTGCCCCAAAGCAAATCCCCGATTCAATCTGTGCTAACGTGGTAACGTGAATCCTGCCACCAGCTGATAAGGGATCAGCACCCGTGTATGTGCGAGACAGTAGAAGACGTTTAAAATGTAAGTTATTTATGTGTATGAGTGTATGTCAGTTTGTATGTGGAAAGAAATAGAGTTCCTACACAGGACATTGCCGAGCAGGCGTGGCTAGAGTCAGGCAAACATTCTTATTTCAGTGTTTTACAGATGGTCTTGAAATATATAAAATAAATAGTTCCGATCATCAAAGTTTATTATTTATTCAAAACGAAAGGTCTCTCATCCTCCCATACCCAAAATTCAGTCCTTGGCCTGGCCATGTTTTAACTATGGCCAGCAACCCATTAAAATAATAAAAAACCAACAAGTGCCAAAAGGGCACTAGTTGGGAGCAGTGCGGTTGCCGAGCTAGGGGCTCATATGCCAGAGGTTATCTGCCGCCATCTGCTGACGAACCACGGCCTCGCAGGGGGCTATATTGGCCCCTTTCCAGGGAGGGAGTCAGTTGCAGGTCCTCCAGGGCAACGCCATTTCTTGGCGTTTCCTTCCCCTCGTGGCGAAAAAGAGGGAACTCTTGCATTTTCCCCCTAGAGGGATGGCTGGGGCGAAGCACATCCCTACAGTGGGACATTAATGTTTTCTTTTATCCAAGGTTTGTTATTCTTGTTACTTGAAAATGGGACACATCAAGAAGGTTTTATTGTCCAACCATTTTCAATGGCCTCATGATTAGCATTCTCAATTTACAGTTCCTAGAGGATATAGGGTAGTCCCCTGTGTAGATGATCTTGCCCTTATTTCCACTGAAAGGTTTAATGTAAGAAGGGCTCAGCATTGTCTGAATCTCTTTTCTTAGGACTGTTGCAGGATTTGACTGAAGATCTCAGCAGCCAAGACAAAGACCAAAGTTGAGATCGGATGTCTAAGGTTCCCGGCTGCATGTCCAGGGACTGGGCAAAGAGGGGGTACAGGTCCTCAAATACTTTGGGGTATGGGTAAACTAGGGAGGAAAAGTACCTGATTATCTGAACTAAGGCACGATTTTCTGTCATGAAATACTGTGTGAGAAACACTTAACTAAGGTACAAGGTTTCG
>BOPN01006388.1:75301-77516 GCA_017312705.2 Penaeus japonicus
CTAAAGACAAATGCAAACTGGTTAGATTATATATAATGCTCCTAAAAAATAAAATACAAATTGGTTAATCTTTATAAAAAGATGACATAACATAGATGTATTATTATCATCATTATTAATAATCATTATACAAGATATATCATATAGATATAATATTACCATTACTAATTGGTTACAATTATAAAAGCAACCAATCCATACTATAAATATGTATGTACATGTGTGTACATAAATATATACTTGAGCTACAAACCTACAGATATTAGGTACCAACATTTATTTCATCATACTGACAAGAAAATAAAATAAAGAGACAGAGAGAGGGGGGACAAGAAGAACTTTTCTGTATATATATATATATATGTGTG
Organism: Penaeus japonicus; assembly: GCA_017312705.2. NCBI lineage: Eukaryota > Metazoa > Arthropoda > Malacostraca > Decapoda > Penaeidae > Penaeus > Penaeus japonicus. The sequence goes on from BOPN01006388.1 coordinate 75,670, forward strand.
TGTGTGTGTGTACACCTTTATATAAGCTTCTGTTATTTTCATATATATATATACATATATATAAATGCATATGCATGTGCATGTCCATATGCATGTCAATGTGCATGTCCATGTGCATGTGCATGTCCACGTGCATGTTCACGTGCATGTCCATGTGCATGTGCGTGTGCAGTGTGTGTGTGCGTGTGTGTGTGTGCGTGGTAACAGAGACTTATATAATTACCAACAAAATTATAGATATCACAATAATTGAAATTCGACGTTATTCGACAGACATCCTTTAAAAGCGGTCCACGCGCTCAGTACCAACAATGTGACTCACGCGTCCTAATGATATGAAATAAGAACATTTAATGTTACCAATAGATCCCTTTTTATAACTATCAGTGGTCTGTGTTACTATGCATCACAATCTCTAAATAATACAAAATAATATTTAATGGTCCAGATAAAGAACTTTTCATAACCATAAAACATCTAATCAACCGATACCGATATTTTTAGATAAATCGATACAGCCGACGTGTGTATATGATTTTTTTTTTTTTTTTAAGGTGTATGCCTGTATATCTGGCGTTTAATAGGATAGATACTTCGTTCCAGATATGATTAAGATTTGGAACCAGTTGGCAAATCGTCTGGTTTGATTGGACAGTATAAAAATGATTAAGAACTGAAGCGATAAAAGAAAAGAAAAGAAGAAAAAAAAAAACTAGTTTTAATCCTCTGTCAGACTGATCTTGAATTTTTTATCGCTGATAGAATTCACACATTTTGTATATTTTCTTTTCTATTGTTAACTATTTTTTTCTCTTATTTATAAACTTTTCCACATTTCTATGATTTCATTTTTTTATATGGTGTTCACGTATTATACTTGACTTCTTGTATCCATACCTTGGTAGCTTATGTAGTAATAATGGTAATGATAATGACGATAATGATAAGGATGATGATATTAACAATGATGATAAGGATAATGATATTAAAAATGATAATAATAATCATCATAGTAATAAGCATAACAACAATAATGGTAAAGCTGATAATAATGATGATAATAATGTTAATGATGATAATGATAATAAGAATCATTATAATGATTATGATTATAATGATAATAATCATAATCATGATAATAATTATGACAATAATGATAATGATGATTGTAATAATAATGTTGATAATAATGGTAATAAAGATTATGATGATAATGTTAATAATAATAATGATGAAAATGATCCTGGCGGTAATAAAATCAATAATGGTAATGATAGTAATGGTAATGAAAATTATAAAAATGATAGTAATTACAATTATAATGATGATATTACAAATGAAAAGGATAATTAAAATAGTAATGATACTCATAGCAACAAGAATAATAACGATTCTCCTCCTCCTCCTCCTCTTCCTCTTCCTCTTCCTCCTCTTCCTCCTCCTCTTCCTCTTTCTCCTCCTCCTCCTTCTCTTCCTCCTCCTCTTCCTCTTTCTCCTCCTCCTCTTCCTCTTCCTCCTCCTCCTCCTCCTCCTCCTCCTCCTTCTCTCCCTCTTCCTCCTCCTCCTCTTCCTCTTTCTCCTCCCTCTCCTTCTCTTCCTCCTCCTCTTCCTCTTTCTCCTCCTCCTCTTCCTCCTTCTCCTCCTCCTCCCCCCTCCTCCTCCTCTTCCTCCTCCTCCTCTTCCTCCCCCTCCTCTTCCTCTTCCTCCTCCTCCTCCTCTTCCTCTTTCTCGTCCCCCTTTCCGTCACCTGCTGCTGCTGCTGCTGCTGCTGCTCCTCCTCCTCCTCCTCCTCCTCCTCCTCCTCCTCCTCCTCCTCCTCCTCCTCCTCCTCCTCCTCCTCCTCCTCC
>BOPN01006389.1:59101-77480 GCA_017312705.2 Penaeus japonicus
TATGTGTATCCATATAAAGACATACATGTTTATATAAATACATAAATATTAACAGAAAACTACAAATAACTTTCACTTTGATGTTTCCCGTCTAGGGTGATAATGGCGGCGGGCTGGTGTGTTTGGACACCAACGGTTACATTGTGGTGGGCGGCATTATGTCATGGCGAGAGGGATGTGCTCAGCCAGGTAAACCGGCCGTGTACATGGATATATATAGGTACAGCGACTGGATCATTGGTACTATCCAGTCCTCTGCTAAATAAATTGATATTTGATGCTTATGTTAAACAGCTCTTGAGATTTTTTTTCTCTGCATTTTATACGGTGTGTCCTTGGGTTGTTAAAATAAAATAAAAAATGATGTAAAGCTTGGTCGACTCAACCTCCATTACGTTCAAAATTCAATGTATTCATATTGCAACATTTTCCTTTTAATGGTCATTTCAATATTCAATTATTCGCATATTTGTCTGAACATCTAGGACTACTCTTTTTTTATGAAATTTACATAATCTAGACCATATCAATAAAATACTGCAAACCAGAAATTGAGTGATTAGAAAGATGAAAGGAATATGTGATTCAGACAGTGAACAATGAACACCATTTGTTTTTAAAGTGCTCTGTGCAAACGAGCGAAAACATCTGCGTATCACAACTTGCAATACCTTGAACTGCCTATTAAAACTATAAAATTCTTCTACAAATTTGAACCCACTAACAATTTTAAAAACCAAGTAAACTAAATGTTATTCTAAATATGTAACAAATTCAGAGCTATGGTTAACGAGTGAACAACTGTTTTTCCAAATCTTGTCTAGTTTCTCTTTGTAAATAGCTTGAATCCTATAACAAATAAATGAATTTTAAATTCTCTACATTTTTAGTTACCTACCATCGATTCATCTTGTACATTTTGTGCAGAACCTCAACTTACTACTGACCTTCCTAAAAAGTGCGGTATATATATCCTTTTAGCTATGCTCCCTATATTTCACTTTTTTTCTTTAAAGTTGATTCTCGATTCCTACAATGTATTCCAGGAGATTGATGTATGATATGTATATTCTAATAAATAATTTTAAACATTCACATTTAAATTTGTATCACTTCAATGAGCATCAATATCTATGTTTTTTTTTTGTTTATCTTTGAGACTGAGGTTATATATGGTGAAGTTACACATTCTTGTGAGGCAATATTGAACCCACTTATTGTCAGAAAAATAAAAACACGAAAGCCACTATTGAATTCAATGTAGAAGCATCAGCATTTTTATCATCAACCAAGGAAGAAGAAGAAAAGGTTGTCTTTAAATCTTTAATTTTAAGCATCATCTTGTACAAAACCCATAACATTTCATATAGCTGCAAGAACAGCCATAATAATTAAAATTATTATTTTTCAAATCAATCCTAATATAAATTAACTGTCAAAAATATATAATGTCTGCAGCTTTTATTATACTGCAAAGGCAAATTTGGTTGCGACTTCAAAAGATCCATGGCAAAGATTTGATGCAAAATCTTCTGCACAATAACAATAAAATGTAATTGCATGAAACTACATTTTGCCTACTGTTGTGATGCCTAAAATGGAAAAGCATTTTTCCATAATTTGCGCTGTTGCTTCACACAGCAAAATGCGGTTCATGTTGATCTTGACAATGTTTCCACTTTGGTCTTTCTCCACACAGTAGCAGTTATCATAGAATTCTGTAAATACTGTGGACACCTGTAAAGAAACATTATCAATTAATGAAGGGTATAAAGAGGCACAGGAAGGGGTAAGTATACAATTTTACAACAAGAGAGAATAAAGAGAAACAATCTGAGACAAAAAAAGAAAGATTTTAAACCTACTTCATAAAGGAATTCACAGAGAGGATGCAGGTAGAGGTCCTGGGTAATCTGGACAAGAACATCAGGTAGCTTCAGAATGGTTCTTGCCAGCTTCCACTCCTTCTCATGCTCTAGGGGTACTGAACCCTTCTTGGCTTCAGCTTCAATTTCCTCTTGCTTCACACCAGCTATACAAAATAAATTTTATTAAACATTGAAAGAAAAACTTACAACAGATTAAACAATTAACCACCATAAGCAATGAATATAAAATATTAAGTCATAAGAAGACACTATCAAACTAAACCTTCAATATTTTACAATAAGCAAAGTATATATTTTTTAAGTTAAATTTCTGGAAGCAGAATCACTTATCAAGCAAATACCTGTGCGAATGATCGAGCGTATCCTGGTGAGGGCGTAGAGAAGATATGCTGCAGTGTTTCCCCTGAAGTCTAACATACGGTCAAAGGAGAAAATGTAGTCTCGAGATCTGGCAAAAGAATGAGTTTAATGAATTAATGCATAAAACAACAACCAGAAATTCAATATCAATGAAACAAATAAGATTGGCTATTTGGATTCCTCAGAGTAAACTGAAGTGTAACAATACACTGAAGAAGAGTATCCTGCATTCATTTTTAAAATGTTTGGCAATACAGAAAATTTACCTGTCATGGCAAAGATCAGCATATTTAATGCAACCATAAGCAACAGCATCCCGAGCCTTCTGAAACTCTTCGGGGGTAAGAACTGTATGTCGATCCTTCTCTTTCAGCTTTTCTTCTGATCTCTGGAGACCCTCATTAAGCAAATCAATCAATCGCACAGTATCCCCTAGAAATACACACAATCATGTAAGAGAAATTGAAAATATGAAAGACTTAACTTTAGATTACAAATATAAAACAGCAATAACTATAATATTATTAAGATTTCATATGTCAAAAATATATATATATATATATATGTGAGAGAGAGAGAGAGAGAGAGAGAGAGAGAGAGAGAGAGAGAGAGAGAGAGAGAGAGAGAGAGAGAGAGAGAGAGAGAGAGAGAGAGAGAGAGAGAGAGAGAGAGAAAAAGAGAAAAAGAGAAAAAGAGAAAAAGAGAAAAAGAGAAAAAGAGAAAAAGAGAAAAAGAGAAAAAGAGAAAAAGAGAAAAAGAGAAAAAGAGAAAAAGAGAAAAAGAGAGAAAAGAGAAAAAGAAAAAAAAAGAGAAAAAGAGAGAGAGAGAGAGAGAGAGAGAGAGAGAGAGAGAGAGAGAGAGAGAGAGAGAGAGAGAGAGAGAGAGAGAGAGAGAGAGAGAGAGAGAGAGAGAGAGAGAGAGAGAGAGAGAGAGAGAGAGAGAGAGAGAGAGAGAGAGAGAGAGAGAGAGAGAGAGAGAGAGAGAGAGAGAGAGAGAGAGAGAGACAGTGAGAGAGAGAGAGAGAGAGAGAGAGAGAGAGAGAGAGAGAGAGAGAGAGAGACAGAGAGAGAGAGAGAGAGAGAGAGAGAGAGAGAGAGAGAGAGAGAGAGAGAGAGAGAGAGAGAGAGAGAGAGAGAGAGAGAGAGAGAGAGAGAGAGAGAGAGACAGAGAGAGAGAGAGAGACAGAGAGACAGAGAGAGAGAGAGACAGAGAGAGAGAGAGACAGAGAGACAGAGAGAGAGAGACAGAGAGAGAGACAGAGAGAGAGAGACAGAGAGAGAGAGACAGAGAGAGAGAGACAGAGAGAGAGAGAGAGAGAGAGAGACAGAGAGAGAGAGACAGAGAGAAAAGAAAGAGAACACTACCTGATCTTGTCTTGAATTTCTTCTTATCCTCTCCTAATACCACACCAAATGTGACATGATCTACACGTGTTTTGGCATCTTTATAGAAGCCAGCTTTTTTTGCACAGGACAAAAAGCTCTGCAAGCATAAGAATTTTTCTTTAGTATGGTTTAAGATATATACATTATACAGGATGTCTTATGAAATACAACAGATATTTATGGAAAAAAAAGAAGTGTTTTGGGGTAGAATAATCATACACATCTCTTTTATTATTGCTTTAGGCATGAGGTGGATTTCAAAGATCAAACATCTAACAATTTTGGTGGGACAGGATGCACCCCCACTTAGCCAACAGTGTATATATATTATGATTTTCCCTTTAATTTTCCTTTAATCCTCCTTAGTACTTTAACTCATGGGATACGGTGTACCGATATACTACATATGTGATATTGTAATGGTTTCCTGCACCATCATATATATTGTTATTGTTAAAGTACAATAAAGACTGACATAATTATGGAAGCATTTTCAAATTATGACACAATATACTAATTATTTGGAAGTGCATGCATGAATGAATGAATGACTTAAAGAAAAAGGGTAGACTTTTTTTGTCGAAGACTGTAATATTTGTTCAATCACTAATGTTAATAGAATATACTAGTTAACTTATACAGATTAATGTAAACAGATTTTTATTTCTGGGTATTATACTAGAAACAACCTAAAATTATATAAATTTTTAAAAATATGAATATTGTATATTGAAAGCAAATTGAGTGTTAAATAAACATCTGATTCCTTTGGTTAAAGGTTGGCTCTAAATATGAACTAAAGGGATATTCTCTATTATTCACTTTTCGCTCCAGTAAATATTATGCCTTACCTTGAAATGCTGTGACTGTCCTGCATCTGTTACATACACAATCCAATCTGCCTTTTCTTCTTCTATCCTTTGTTTAAGGCATGCCATGTCTGATGTGTCATAGGTATAACCACCATCTGACTTCACAACAGTCAATGGAACATCTGTTCCTTCTCCAAACATAACCTGAAAAGTGTGTTGAATTTTTACATATATTTATTTCAATAATTTAAGAAAAGACAAATGTTAAAGTCATGTAATCATCCTAAAGCTAGTGTAATCCAGTAAGCTTGAGCGCCAAACACACACATGAAAAAAAAAGAAGTTAATAGATTTTCTCTATATTCTGTTGTGCAATATCTACTAATATAAATGAAAAAGAATGTACATCAGCATCCCGTATATTATATAAAATAAATTTATTAAAATAAAAAATTAAATCTAATGATAAACATTACCAACCTTGCGACCATCATCTTCCTCCAGCAAACCAGCATCATTAAGCTCCTTAACAAGCTTGACCATTCGTTCTTGATAGAAAGATTCACCCCGATCTGTGATACGAATCTGCAGACGTTCATAGACCTGAGGATAGGGAATATTATTAGCAAACTCATGTACCATGTGTGTTTTTCTTGATTATTGAACAGAAGTACAGAAAAATGGAAAGTTAAAAACAAAGAAAGGAATAAAAAGTGACACCTAGAAAATCATTTTTCTAGATTATATCAATAGCTTCATCCTTACATAACTTCATGAGCTATACTCTGGAAAACAGGAGGAGGAGGAGGAGGAGGAGGAGGAGGAGGAGGAGGAGGAGGAGGAGGAGGAGGAGTAAAGATAAAGATGAAGAAGAGAGGAGGGCAAGAAGAGAAAATAAAAAATAAAAGGGAAAGAGAAATGGGCAAGGAAGAAGAATAAGTCAAGGAATTTAATTAGAGATTATGAAAATACCTTCATAAATTCTTTTCTTGAAATTTCACAGATCTCTTCCCAACCCTTTTTGTGTAGTGGTTCATATGCTTGCAACTTTACAACTGCTTCATAAGCCCTCTTCTTAAATGCTTCATCCTCATCAAATCTCTTTTTAGATTCTTTGTAAAACTTCTGAAGGTCAGCAATTGGTGGAGGTTCTGTTGCAAAGTTTGGGAAAGAGTCCTGTAAGCAAAAATAAAAGAAATTAGATTTGAAAGCTGTTACTTCAATGAATTCTATTATTGACACATGATGTATGTACTGGCCTGTACCATTGGTAAGCAGTATAGGTAGGTGGGAGACACCACACTGAAATAACTGTCCTGATTTTGCAATATATATATGCATCCACCAAGTAATACTCTTATCATTTCTTTGCATCGCAAAGCTTACCTGTAGGTGGGCAATGAGCATGCCAAATTGTGTTCCCCAGTCACCTAAATGGTTGAGTCTCAAAACTTTGTGTCCAAGAAACTCCAGCAAGCGAGCAATACTATCTCCAATGATGGTTGATCTGAGAAAAGAAACAGAAAAAAATTACTATTCTAAATGAACCAAAAGGAACTGAATTATCTAAAGAAATATACAGATAAATATCACATGCAAATGCATTTTTTCAAATCTAATTAATAAAGTGATATTCTTTATGGAGACAATGTTACATACATATTTAATGAGCTTACCTTAGATGGCCAACATGCATCTCCTTAGCAATGTTGGGAGATGAAAAATCAACCACAACTTGTACTGGTGTTGTAGGAGGAGCAGTTACACCATTCAGTATTAAATTTGTTACCTGCAAATATATATACATGATGAGACTGAGCAGTAATAAATTTAATCTAAATATCAAATCATAACAGTAATGATAACAATGACAAATACAAAAAATTAAGATTTGATGGTGTGATAAAGTACAATTATTTTGATAAACAGAAAATTTAAATACTTGACAATTTTATAATTTTTCAAAGGAATTGAAAAATGTGAAATGAATGTTTGAGCTTAAGTGTTTTTACAGTTCTCATTCTTTCACTCCTGTCTCTATATGATTACCTGTTGCTTGATGAAGTCCTTGTTGAGGACAATGTTGATAAATCCAGGGCCCGATAACTCAAGATTAGAAATGAGGGGATTTGGGGCGACACTTTTCAGAACCTCCTGTCCGACTTCTCTTGGGTTTTTCTTCAGACTCTGTTGATAAAACCCTGGATTAATAATGAAATATAGATTACTACATCAAAATGAAACCACTTCAACTCAAACTTTTAACAATACTAGAAATTTATTACTTGCAAAGAATCATTTGCATTTTCTATGAAGATCTCCCATAGCACAATAATTCACTAAATAGCTATCCTTTATTTATTCTAGGTATGTACTGAAGAGGCTGTATTTCATAATCTGAGCAGCTTCTTACATCATTTCCAAAACAATAGGACATCTACATTCCATTTTTCTACAAACAAATCATAATAAGACAATCTTAAACTCAATACTGTCTGTTATCTTACAGCAAGTTTCTTTTGAGCATTACCATATATACAGTGTGCATGGGTAAGATCTTTCATAAACTATTCAATATCATATATTCTGAAGATCAATTTAGTTGTATAACCATATGGGCTACATGAAAAATATGAAATAAAAACATACCTTTGCAAGAGCCATAGCAGCATTACACTGATAATCGGCATGCTTAGATAGCTGAATCTGAATCACAGGGTTGACAGCTTCCGGATAAGCAGTGAGCACTGCTTTAGTGAAGATTTTCTCTAGCTGACCAATAATATTACACATGTGGGTGCCGAAGTCATCCGAGTCACTGCTTCCTGCATCACCTCCAGCAGCCTCTATGCTCTGTTACAAACAAAATTTTTTTGGTTAGTAATAATGAAAACATTTAGATATTTATGCATAAGTATATCAGTTATAACAGTCTCGACAAACTTGATATCATAAGACTTTCTCCTCTTTAAGTGCTTAAAAATGTCAACACAGATTTTAAACAAAGGTGACTATGATTACACACCTAAGTGACTCTTTGAAAGAATTAATTATACTGATATAATTCTAAATATTAGAAAATGTTCTTTTATCATTCTTTCTTCTTTTTACCCTCACTTTTGCTGCCAACTAGTTGCATCACCCCTCAAAAAATAGCAAACTGATAGTATAATCCTATAAAGATTATGAATCCCATTCAGTACTTAAAGGAGACACAGTAAATAGACCATCAAACAGATAATGCCTTAACAACTCGTGATAAGCAAAAGAATGATTCTCTTTTCTTGAGTCTAGTAGATAATGGTGGTGGATATCTATAAACTAATACTGAATACTGGAGAAGTAATATGTGAAGTAGAGGTGTCAACTAGAATGTATTTCATTACAATTCTGGCAGTAAAGAAGCACTGAAAAGACAAATTTCAACTCTGTAGGACATTGAATGCATTAATTATCCTATATATCTTATCTGGTGAGCTAGGTTTTCAATACAAGTACTCTATGACTAAGTACCAAATTAAGAATGCATCCCATGGTAAAAGGGCGAGATGACATATGGAAACATCTCATATATCATACAATCCATCTTAATATATGTATGTGCTGAGAGCACTCTAATATTTACTCCTGCATGCCAGCAACTGTTTTGACAAGCAATTTTCAAGACATTTGCTTTTTCATAATTACACTATTCAGTATGGCTTAGTTCAAGTCTCAGTTTTCACATGGCAACAGCTATTCTTCCCAAGGAAATACAGATTATGTTATTAGGCTTAGCAGGAGTAATCACTATGACAAAGAAAGAAAAAAGAAAGAAAGAAAGAATTCCTAAGATATTGTCCATGAAATTGTTGTTAGACTTCTATTGGAACTCAGTTTGGAACGTGGTGCTTGGTTTCCTACGTATAGACCAAGAAACTAAATGGAAGCTGCTTTCAGTCATTAAGCCTTTCATCAAGACAGAAAAACTCCTGTATGAGGAAATCTATATCTGCATCTGTTAGCAAGGAACTGACACACAACCTGCAAGCCACCCCATACACACTCAAACTGGCCTTCAATCCACAATAATTAATGGCTAGTTTTCCAGAAAACACATCAGTCCTACAGTCCTGCCTTTGGGCCAAGTTTGCAGTCTAAATCATCCCCAAACTGGACAGTGAGAACTGGTTTAAACTGGTTTCTTCAGTATTACTGTCAGTTAAAACGGTGAGTGATTGGGGGCTTGATCAAAAGGCATGCTTTACAGAGAATGCTAGAAAAGTCTGCAATACTAAAAAATTTCCCAGTTACCAGACTACCTGATATAATTCACCTGGAAAGTCTCACTAAAAGGCCTAATCAATATGAGTTTAAATATTAATTTATTTGTATAAATACAACATTTCAAAGATAATTAATGACAATGCTTCCCTATAGAGGAAAATGCAGCACTACAGAAAAATCTGCATCTAATTTTAACCAAGGTCAAAAAAGGTTTATATAGTTAACCTTAATACTTAACATTATTATAAAACTCTGCATAAGGGCTAGTTGACTACTCAAAATTAAATATTGTACCTCTAGGTCAGTTTCAGTCTCTCTCTCTCACATAGCGCACACACAAAAACAAATATACACGCATATACTTGGTTACCAATACTTGAAAGCCTGGTTACCAATACTTGAAAGTAAGGCATTCCTCAGTATTCTAATATCAATACAGGGGCAATAAAGAACATTTAACCATTTCCTACCCCTTGTATGCAAAACAAAGAAGACGGTGACTGCTCCCTCATGTGCTGAGTACACAATTTCTTGCGAGATTCATCACCCATTATTTCCAATGATTAATTATTTTATGTGATTCTCAATTTAGTTTTCTTTATTCAAAATGTTTATTTATTTTTCCGATACACTATCCTCATCATGAGTTCCACTTTATGTTCCACTTTTACACTGTTTATATCCTGATTTGCATTCTTTTACACAGCTAATTCATAATGACTTGGAGGTTAGCTGTGGCAACATCACAAGTCTGGAATAGAATGAAAAGGAATTAACTAATTTTTAACCTACTATCTTTACTTAAGGAAGATTTATTACATCATCTTTAAACCCTTAATGACAGACAACATGATATCACATCACGGCTTGGCTGGTCATCCCACTGGGGGTGTGATATCATGTTGTGGCTTTTTGAATGGCCGGTACACTGGCTGGCAGCTACCTTGGTGGGCACATTCCGAAATACCCAGAATAATGTCCAGGTGCACCCAAAACCACACTACTATTAATGGGTTAAAAATTCACTGCCCTACAGTAGAACTAATCAGATAACTTTATATTCATAAGAATAACCCTGATAAAAATATCTATATAAAACAAGGTTTCCCATCTGCTCAGCCTCACTTTGTGGATATATGTGTCCACTTTCATGTAACCTGCTGTTCCAATTATTGGTATCCATACACACTCTAACTTCAACTTCTTTCAGTAATACTTTTTAGCATGCCTATTTCTTTCTCTTCCAATCCTCCTCTTCCTATCCCCCTCTCCTTCCTCCCTCTCTCCCCCAGTTCTTTTCTACTACACTCATGAGGGTATTGTAATTAGCTATCAGGTTGGAAACTATTATTGTTAAAATTTTAGGAGTTTCACAGTTACCCATGCATAATTCCCTAGTCATGGAAACTTAATGAAAAAATAAGAATACTATATCAATTAAGAGTTTGTTGCTGATCATAAAATGTTCACATTCAAGTATTGGCAGTGCATCTACTGTATCATATCAGAGAGACTGTCGGCTGTTAATTTGATAATGGCATTGTTTTATGATCTCTGTTTTACACCGGAGATCTCCCCTTGGTTAATGTCAGCCTGTTCTACACCAAAAATCCATAGCATCACCATTTTTTTCTGTTCACAACATGAGATGATTTAGTTAATGATAAGGTTAAGATGCTATACAAAGGTAATACACCATTCATTTCCATATTCATGAAAATATTGTCTTTAAAATAATTAAGGAATTTCTCCCATAAGCAAAAAAGTTAAGAATTTACTATGTCTAGACACAAACATATTACACTTGGTGCAATAGCTCTTATATCATTTCTACTATTCTGAAGAATCATGCCACTAGGAGAGAAGCAAATGTTATTGGATGCCAAAAACATATATAAGACAACTTCAATAATTTCTTTAGGTATGTGAACCCATTCAAAATATGAGTTAGAGCCAATTCAAAATAACCATTCTAATATCCATAACTAATTTAACCTGTTTAAATGTTAAGAAACTTTAAGGAAAGATACAGACTATAAAAAAGCATAAACCACCGTGGACTCCTTTTCTCACCTGCCATTCTCCTGATAAGTGTGTCTGATTGTGTTGTAGTAGTAATTAACAAGGAAGTGTCAAGAGGGGATAGAAGTTAATAATACCTAAGCCACCCACCTACCCACCCTGTCTCTGACCGTTTATCCCTTAGTTCCCATTTTGTCCATTTATTTTTCAATATATCACAGAGCTTGCCAGTCTCTGCTAACACAACCTGATCTGCATGAAAGATGCATTATCCATATAATAGCGAGTTATGATGAAATGGATAAACTCAATCAAACCACCAATGTACAAACAGTCCTCATACACACACCAATATCCACACAACTTTCTGTCATTATAATGGTTTTGGGTTTGTACTTTAGCTTTCATATTGTGTAGGTGTGTATAATTGTCCCATATTCATGTTCGTATACTGAAAATATAAACTTAAAAAGCTTAATTTTTTTTTTTTAAATGAGGACCTATTGGAGATATCAACCCTTCCAAGATGGATCACATCTTAAGACATCAAGCCTGGGCTGGGCATCTTAAGATGTTGTGTGTGTTTTCTACTATTCCCTATAATTATGGTATGATGTAAGATTCTATAAATAATACATTAGCAAAGTGATACTAACTCATATTTGGTATAATGCCTCCTTACACAGCTGAAGGAATAAATAGCTTTTAATTTCAACAAAAGGAGAAATGCAGTACAACAGTGATCGTTATGAGAAGAGGGATTAACGGATTTGTAGTAAAATAACAAATTAAGGGCCCATATCAATGACATCAATGCATAGATAATGCAATACCAATATTAAAATAGAAAATCTTCATAATCATCATTATCATTAAATATTTATACAAACCATTATAATCCTCAAAAATAAAATAATCTCTACCAATGAGGAAACAATACAGGTAGCTAAACTAGATGATTCTCTTCTTATATAGTACTATTTTACCCAAGAAATGCATCTTAATGCATTAGCTGCAACTTCTAAAAGAAATTACCATCCGTGTGAAATAAAATATATAATGAAAGAGATTGAACTAAGTTTTAACATGTTTAAATCCACTTCAAAATACAGATGTATTCACAATCATGCAAAAATAGCTCAAGCTTTGAGTGCATTAAACAAAACTGTAACTATATACATATCAAGATGATTATCAGAGAGAAAGAAATGGTTGAACATCATAGGATACTCATTAAAAGATTTATCGACATCTCTTACCTTTTTCAAAATGTTGATACGATACTTCAGCTTCTTGTTTTCATTGAGAAGGTTAAGGAATTCCTTGTCGTTGACATCCTCATTTTCAAGAGAATCCAGGGAACCTGTCACAAGAGCCTGGAGACGTTCTGTCAGTCTCTGCGTTTCTTTTTCCTGAAACCATTAATGATGAGTTAAGTTGATGTTCTTCTCTTGCCAAAGACTAAAAACATAATAAAGAATGGCACAGGAGGAGGAAAAATAAATAAGTATTTGCATAGTGAAAGGAGACTGAAACAAAGTATGACAGGCAAAGCAACACCTTCCACTATAGAAGAATAAGAAAGGACAAGGAATGAGGAACAATGAAAAGTGCTATTGCTGTATATTCCTGCATATGTTTGAATTTTGTACCCTATCATTTTTGGGTGGTGGGTTTTAATTTCTTGTAAGAATATACAAAAGAGGTTATACTTAGAAATAAAGCAGCTTTGATCAAACATTTTCTGTGACTTTGTTCTGGTATTTTGTATGTTCCCTGAATTTTATATGATCTGTGATATGATAACAGTTTTATTAATAGTTTATTTTCACCATAATAGTTGTGAAATGATGTAATAAATATTAAATTTGAAAATACACCTGGAGTAATGTGACAACTTGATGTCAAATGTGATAGTAGATGGTTGCACATGCACAAAGTCTAGATATGATAATCATTTCTGATAATTTTTTTTCTTTGGTCTAAGTGATAGAAACTGAAAAAGAAATATAATAAATGTACAAAGCGTCTCTCAGAGTGACAATAATTGGCTGCGACTTCACAAACTATATGCATAAAAGTAATTAAAACAGGGTTACTGAACTGGTAAGTTGTTCAGAGTGGATGCAGAACCTGTCATCAACATCAACTGTTTTTCGGTGTGGCTATATCCGTGCCATTGGATGGCTATTACTTACATCTGATACATTTTTGTGCGTTCTGTATGTTATTATCTTTTTTTTTACCTCCTTTGGTATGGTGTATTTATTACACCATACCAAAGCCAGGGGGTGAGCTTCATCACCTCCTTGACCGGGGCGGTCCAGAAGGGGAGGGTCCCACACTTTCTACATACCTTGATAATTTGTAAATTTTTATTTTGGTCTCTATACATAGAACTTGGACTGGTTCCTTATTTAGTGGTGCACATATGTATATCCCACACTGCTAATGTATAACCTGTACCAGAACCAAAACCGCAAACACACGGGTAATTTTCACTACTTAACCCACTCACGCCGGATGACGTGCTGACACGTTTCGTGGTTTTCGCGTCCGACGCCGCCGACGAGATATCTGGCCAAGGCCGGCGCTCGGGGTGAGCGAGCGGGCAGCCCAGGCTCGCGGCCCGTGCGCCCGAGAATCTCGAAGCGTTCGGATGATGCGTTCGAAAACCTCGGTATAGCGACCGTGCAAAGCCGGAATGGCCCCGGCGTGAATGGGTTAAGAGTGGTAAACGGTAAGAGGAATCCATGTAGTAAATACTTTCCTGGTATTTAGAATGCAGCATTATTCTAAAAATTTACTCTTTTGAATAGAATTAGTGCTGGCTTTCAGCAAAGATTACATAAGTTTCAAGTAGGTTTGGACAGAAATCAGTCAATAGAATTATGAAAACAAGTTCCATCTTGAAAGCCAATGCAGGTGTTGGTAAATTTTCCAAATAACTCTGCGTTACTAAATACCAAAAAAGTGGTATCGATGGATTCCTCTCAACCTCTCCTATCCATAAATGATCGATTTTCCCAGCGATTCCCCCCCTGTGCCCCATAATCAGGACTTCAATAGTAGGGGAGGGCACTCGTACACATCAGGTCTTCCGACCTTCATCCTGCACTTGTAAACAATTAACTGATATCTTTTTGTTTTACCTGATGTGCACTTATTTGAAAAAGAGCTATCAATCAAAAAGCAATTTTATGATGTTTAGTTTTCTGTAGGTGACAGCCAATGAAAGCTACCCTTAGAGATAGACTGGCCAATCATACCACAATCGTGTTCCTTATTGTTATCGAACTCGTGAGTTTGAGCTACTGAGGGAGTTTGAAGTTGGTTGTTGCCTTGTGAAGGTCCTGGTATTGGTCCTGGTACGGAATATACATTGGCAACCTGGGGTACATATAGATGATGTATTCAAAAGGTGTCATCACTAAATAAGGAACTAGCCCAAGCTCCGTGTAAAATAAAACAAAAACTCCCAGAAACCAAGGTAAGAAGCAAGAAGTACTAGGTATTAATTTTGTAGGCAAAAATACCCTGAAAACAGTGTATTCAAATTTCCTGGAAATCAAGGTACTTAGTATGAAGTGCCATAATAAAAGGGGGGACCAGGGGGGGTGAAGCCTCCCCTTGGCTAGGGCTACCTACAGAACTAAATAAAGTTAGTATGGTCAATAGGTTAGAATTTTGGTGGTAAATTTTTCAAATAACGCTACATTACTAAATATCACAAAAGTGGTATCGATGGATTCCTCTCAAGCTCTACTGCTCATATATAGTGGAGATAATGCGTACTTCCACCCCTGGACCCCACAATCTGGGTCCCTTTTTTAAGGCACTTTGTACTACCTTGTCCTACTTTGGGGTATATTTCGCATACAAAATCTTAACCCAATTACCTAATTTTGCCTAGTTTTGAATTGCGCCCTAGCCAAGGGGCTTTGCTATCCTCGCCCTGAAATTCAAACATGGCTGTGTATACATATTTATGGCTAGCGACAAGCTGTGGACTGGAAACCCCCAATTACCTGCATACGCTGTTATGTTCTCTCGATAGATGGCAATATTCCCCCTTTGTTTACAGTATAATTATAGAGTGCCCTCTGTTGAGTGGTCGCGGCATTATTGGTCCTAGTTTCCTATCCTGAGAAATATATAAAACGAAGTCTCAGTTGCTATCATCATGGTGCAGTGTGGAGGTTATTTGGGGGGCGTAGCTGACTTCAAAACTAAGCAAAGTGAGGTGGGTAATTGGGTTAAGATTTTGCATACAAAATATGCCCCAAAGTAGGACAAGGTAGCATGAAGTGCCTTAAGAAAGAGAGGTTTCAGGGGGAGGGAGGGGGGCAAAGCCCCCCCTTTCAAGGGCTAACTTGAAAACTAAGCAGGATAAGCCAGATTTGCGGAGCAGATACTACGCTGGGCTCATATGAACTGAGGTGAGCCCGCCTGTGTCAGTGTGTGCTGACTCGTCAGAGAATATACCAACAAGTGTTAACTCGTTCTGAGCTTGGTCCTTACCCAACGCGGTGCCCAGCTACGTCAGTAACCGCCAGGTAACAGTGGAAACTCACGAGTTTGGACGGGACTCAATCTGCCGACCATGGGGATGTGAAGTCAACACACTACCACTGAGCTACCAGACGGCTTAAAACTAAGCAAAGGTAAGTAGGTAATTGGGTTTAGATTTTGCATACGAAATATGCCTGGAATTCATATTTTATCCCGCATTTTCCCTGATCTACTTCATGCCCTCCCCTACTATCGGGACCTAGATAGTAGGGTCCAGGGATGGAAGCGTGCATTATCTCCACTATATATGAACAGTAGAGATTGAGAATAATCCATCGATACCAATTTTGTGATATTTAGTAACATGGCATTATTCGGAAATATTACCATTTTGTTGACAAAATACCCCGAAAACAGCACATTCAAAACTCAAGCCAAAATCCCTTCATGCAATTGCTGTGCACACGGTACACCATGCAAGCGAGTAAATCATAAAGAAACCACATCTTTAACATTTTTAATTCACAGTAGACAGGTGAAACGAAAGTATATTTGTCTTATATATCAATGTAATATATTCATATATTACCACACAATTTCCCTGACATACTTCCTGCCCTCCCCTACTATCAGAACCCAGATTATGGGGTACAGGGGTAGAGTTGCGGATTATACCCACTATATACTAGTAGAGGGTGAGAGGAATCCATCAATACCACTTTTATGGTATTTAGTAATGCGGAGGTATTCGGAAAATTTACCTAGGAGCCTTATAAACAACGATATCAAATTCACCTGCTGAATAACACAGAGACTTATGCCGGTATCCACAAAGAAAAGTAACATTTGAATAATTAAATAAAAAAATCACTGTGTTCCATTAGGCATGCAAACCAATCACTACCCTCGTTAGAATAGACATTAACAAATACAGACACCATACAAACTATCATGTGTCAGTGAAAGATCTTAAAATTTTTACAACAAGGTTGACGTAACACAGGTGGAGGTTTCAACATGTTCTGATTAACTTACTCCTCCTAAAAAATCAAGCATTACCTGAATCCCTTTCTACTTACAGCTTTAGTGCATCGAAGTATATAGTCACAAACACGCGCGTCAGTCATGGTGGCCAATTATATCCAAAAATATGTTACAGGAACCGAAGTCGCCACGCCGCTCCCTCGCTCACTCTCGCCGCCGTGTTTGGGTCTGGGGGTGTTATTTTCAATTGTTAATAATGTGTATATACTGGCTTTCTGGTTTATTTTTTTGTTACTAGATTTAATGTTGTTTTTAATTTGTTATTAGTAATTGCATTAGAGTTGGGAAAAAACAGAAAATCTATGAGCAATGGAGTGCAAGTTATTTTCACAGTGAAAAGTGCACCCGCTTCTTTTTGTATGTAATTAAAAGTAATCATTAAATATTTAACATTATCTAGATAAATAATATATATGATATGATATGATGATGATGATGATGATGGTAATGATAATGATAATTATATTATTACTAATAATAATGATAATAATATAATAGTATTAATGACAATGGCAGTGACAATGATATATATACTAACAGCAACAATAATGACAATAATAATAATCATTAATGATAATAATAATAATAACGATGTAACAATAACACCAATAATGATGACAAGTGATTACAATAATCATTGATGATAATAGTAATAATAACGATATAACAATAACACCAATAATGATGACAAGTGATTATAATAACAATAATCATTAATAATAATGATAATAATAACGATATAACAATAACACCAATAATAATAACAATAATCACAATACAATTAATAATGATAGCAATGGTAAAAAAATAAAAATGACAGTAATAATACAATGATAATAATGATAATGATAATAACAATAATTATAATGACAATAATAATAGTAATAGTAAAAGATAATACTGATAACAATAATGATGATATTACTGATAATAACATCATTAATAGAATCAACAACAATACTGACAGTAATACTGTACAATTATTATAGTAATTTCAGCATCATAAAAAACAACAACACAATAACACAAAACAAGATTTTAAAAAATGATTTTAATATTGATTATGAAAATCAAAATAATTACAACCGATAAAGATGATAACAGTAGTAACAGTGATTACAAGAATTATCAAAATACAGATAAATCATAATCATTGTAAGAACAGACAGATGAGCAGCAACAATGACAATAGCAGTGGCAATATCGGCTGTAAAATAATATATCATATACAAAGAATATATATATATATACATATATATATATACATATATACATATACATATATATATATATATATATATATATATATACATACATATATATATATATATATATATATATATATATATACATACTTATATATGTATATAAATATACATATGTACATAAATACATATATTCTGTGTGTATATTTACCCTATCCATTTCCTCTGTCCCACCTGATGCCATCTGGTGCGTAATCATCCGCGCATGAAAGATCTTGAATGTGTATTTGCCATACTGACATTTATAAGTGACCACACACACACGCCCGCACACACACACACACACACACACACACACACACACACACACACACACATATATATATACATATATAAATATGATATATCCATACTATATGAATATTTAGAAAAAAAGTCGCGAATATACTCTGGATAACCAAACGCACTGTTTTGATTCTAAAAACCGACGCTCTAAGAAATCTGCGAAATCGGAAAAAAATATATATATGTATATTAACATAGAAATTACCAAATGAATAGGAAATGGTAATCAAATTAAAATGAAAGGTAAAAATGACAAAAAAGGATACTAAAAGAGTTGGCGATATATAATGACCGATTTTCGAAACATTTTTCCTTAGATCTCGGTGGTACAGTCGGTAAAGCATCTAACTCTCTTTTCAGGTTGGTTCCAGCGTCGGAGGTTCCCGGGTTCGAGACCAGACAAGTCTTTCCTCGGGAAAAGTTAACAGGTGCTCCTGGCACTTGCTCGTGTTTGGCGGTTCACGAGCGTTCTCTTCGGAGATAACGTCCCCCACTCGAGGTCAAAGGTCACTCCGGTCGGCAGTCACGCAGGGAAGGCA
>BOPN01006390.1:7500-17500 GCA_017312705.2 Penaeus japonicus
TTCAAATCATTTTTCTCTTTCTCTCCTCTCTCCTCACATCACTCACTCATTTATACTTTATATAAGCAGTTTCTTGCGCAAATGAGCCTGTAGTTTAAGATTGAAGCCTATGAAATTTCCTTTTGATTTTCAGCCAGAAATTCACTTCAATAGAAAAGATGCTCTGTCCGCCCACAAATTTGCAGAATGAAACTTTGGAGTTCGAGCTGTCAACAGAAAGCCCACAGAATATATCTTTTATTCTGGGTGTTAGTAACCAGTCTTATGTCCTCAGGCAAGTATAGTCTTTTTTATATAAACTTATATTTAGATTTAACTTAACATATCCTGTGATTTGTACTATAGATTATAACTCAGTTACTCTACTTGATCATGGATTGTAGCAAGAAAAGAACCCAGGTCTAAATACCCCCAAACTCGTATCACTTTTATTAGATATGGAAGGATGTTAATGTGTGTACATATGTGTACATATATTCCACAGCCAAATATCCACGTATATACAGCCATATATCCAAGTCATATTATCTTCATTTTAAAACCTTTTATGTTTTCTGTTTAAACTATATAATATTCCCATTATGGTTTTATGTTGATGTTCATCCATCAATAGCCAATTTAACATGTAACTTTTTATGTGTGGATATTTGTCTGGAAAATCCTCTTCAGAATATTCATGATACAATATCATAATACAAGAGTTACGTTTCTCAGAAAATATCTCCAAACTTTTTCAAATTTATGAATAGATGTTTAGCTGTGGATACCAAAGGGTAATTATAGAAATTTATTTTTGCATCATTATTATGACTTAATGCACAGTACTTTAGTCGCTCTTAGGGGAATAAAAGTATCAGAGTAATTCCGAGTCAGGACTAATGCAAAACAATAGAGTAAGCAGTGCTAACTACATCTAGCTCTATTTTGCCAAGTGAAGCAGGGGCCCCGGAAAATGTAGGCCAATGGTTACATGCCTCTTGTACCCTGCTTGAAATCTAGCATTTTTTCACTTGGCAGAATTTGACTAGAGGGGTACTTTTCTTTCCCTGTCTTTGACTACAAGGGTAAAGAACATTTTTGAGAATCTATACCAGTGTCAATAGGGGCCTCCTAGATGTCTGGGCTCCCCCAAATGGGGGGTATGGAATTCAGGAGCTGTGATCATGTGATTTTTTCTCTTTTTTTTCATAATATTATTCAATGATGCTTTAGGTAATGTCAACAAGCATATTTGAATGTGAATGAATTGCATATTTGAATGATAACAATTTACATATATGAATGTGAATTATATAATTCTAATACCAACAGCATGGGAGAAAATGTAACCGTGAAGGCAACACCCGTTTCTCCTTGGGTTAAGCCGTTTAAATGGGACAAAGAGGATTCCATCTTAGTCACCGCTGATAGTCGAGAAAACAGTGACACTGTCTGCTCCATCTTAGCACTCCAGAATGCAAAGGTAAGTGCTTTGCTTTCACATGTGTGGTTATTGTTCTGTGTAAAAACAAACACATTTGAAGCAAATTATTTGTAGACTGATTATCATATTGGTGAAAGTATATTACAAAAAAGGGAAAGTAAATAAACAGACCGAAAGGTTATGGGAAGTTGAGGAAAAGGGAGGGGTGCTCTTCAGTACCTTCCATCTTTGCAATTGTCGGAAAGAATTATGAATTATGCAAGTCATCCATTCAAACTACTTTCCAGTGACTAAGAATAAAGCACACACGCACACACACACACCATGGCATAGCACTTCTTCAGTACTTCAGTGCTTGATGTATCTTCCAGCTGATATCTAAGGCACTAAGGCCATGTTATCATGACCCTATTTGCAATTTTTTGAGGTTCATTACATAAACTTATTAAAAAAAAAACTTATTAAACTCATAGCATACACCTTCACATCTGCTGGCACAGCTCTGACCTACATCATACATCTGTTTCTGTAACTGTTACTCAGTCATTGATATCATAGAATCAATGGTCATAGGAAGACTTGTTTGCCCGGGTGTACCCTTTTTATACAATTCTTGTTGTGTGGTTGAGAGATTGTTTACTGTGTTTCATAAAGAGACTAATAGTCACAACAGACCATTGTCTCTTGTGACTGGTAGTTTTATCCACAAGGAAATTTCATTAGGGCTATGTAAGCAGATAATATAGATGTTTGTTTCTTGCTATCTCATAGTGAGGGAAGAAAGTTATTACTTGATCATTGATCTTCTTCACTAGACAATTTGGTAAGATTGGATATTTGGTTTGCAACATATATTTATTTATTACTTACAAAATCATCATTTTTTTTCTGCAGTGTCCTGTATATGCTGATGAAGCAGAGGTACGCGCTGGTGGAACTCAGTTTCAAACCTTCACATCTCGAGCAGGCATGGTGGCCCGCAGAGTAAACTTTCCAGATGGAGTTCACATTATTGTGGTGCCCTTGCCTGATGACGACCCTTGTACATTAGCAGTCTCAGGTTGGTGAGATTATGGGTTCTTAGAAGAAGAAAAAAGGGTCGTAATGTTGCTTTTTTTTTTTTTTTTAGAGTGCTTGTGTCTACTATTTTTTTGAAAATGGATAACTATTCTATTGTGACATCAGAGCTTTAGTGTGGGTGTGCAGCTGAAGTAATAGGTGCAGTTTGTTTTTGATTCATCTAGTTATTTATTTGTTTTAAAAGTAACTTATGCTTTTCACAATAGAATAGACAAGATGGCTATGTTAGTATGATTTAGTAATCTATTGATGAATATTAATTTGAAATATATTCAGTGCCATGATTTAAATTCATTGGCATCATTAGGATAGTTTGTCTTGAAAAGCTTTTACTTAGGCAGTTTTGTTATTATCTCTGATATATAATAATTCATAAATAATTCACAATTCATAATGTTCCTGTGTAATGGATGTATCTTTTCACAGAAAGAGCAAATCACACATCTCGTCAGAAGTCCGTGATTCTTCAAGTTTATAATCATGCCACAGTTCCATCCACATGGCATGTCTTCCTCTTAACGGCAGGAGTGATGGCATCCATCATGTCTGCCTTTACTGCCTTGTAAAGGCAGAAGGTACGTTTAATCTCCTACAGCTTTTAGCAGAGTCAGAAAGAGAGAGCAATGAGAAAATGTTACTTCTAAGTTCATTTATGTTATTGTTGAAGAGCCATAACAGACTGATTATTTTCAGGAATCTGACATCTGAACCTGTTTTTCTAGAAGATGAGGATGAGGGAAGTCTGCTTGGAGACTCAGGTAATTCTGGTACACACGCAGAGTCCGCATAGAGGAGATGGCTGGAGTTTCAGTGTTGTCTGGTGGTGAGGCAAGTAGCAAGGAATTTATGTCACATTTCTAGATGTTAATAAGCTGTATTATCAAATTTACATACTAATGGCTAAACTTTGTCTAAAGTTTTTTTTCTTCTAGTAATGCATTAAACTTCTTGTTGATGTGAAAAGGGAAAGATGAGACAATGGCAGAATTCAAAGAGAAAAGTAGCTGGTAGACTTACACTTACAGAAGTTATTGCTATTAATAATGAATGACAGAATACAGGAAAATCTCTCTTAGGTCGGAGAGAACATGTCGGATAGTGGTAGCAGGGAAGGTGGTTCCCAAGAAAGACCATTTATGTCAGCATCACTCTCTGATGGTCACTTATCGCGTAACCTTTCTAATGGTAAGAACAATTTCCTGTGTCAGCAAGTGTATATTCATTTGATCAATGCTATATACTTTGGTGCCAAAGGTATGCAATGCCAGATTCAGTGCTGTCTCTTGGTAGGAGTTTGGAATTTCCTTCAAGATATTAAGAAAGATTGGATTATATTCTTTGATATAGAAGATGATAACTGATGTATTAATTTCTCTTGACCCTTTATAGAAAAATAGATAGATGAATAGCTCTGTTAGGAAGAGAGGCATGCTATAAAAGTTTACCACTTTCTACAAAAGAATTTACATTTCAAAAATATTTTATGTGGTCTTCCTGCAGAGTCTTATGGAAGGTTGCAACTGCCACTGCCTTATGCTGTGCCCTCCACCTATGCACCACATCGTGCGGTTCTCAGCTTCTCTGCAAATTTTAATCCAAGGTAAGGTAAAAATTAGGTGAAGGGGACAGTAATGTATAATGATTATTTTCAAATATGTATCTAGTTTATGGATCTGCAATATTTTTCTTTTTTGAATTTCTTTGTGAATATTAAGCAGATTGACAGATATTGATGTAAGGCTTAAAATTACAATTTATGTGTATCTAATGATGGCCTTATTCCCAAAACTAAAGAAAGACATTGTCATTTCTAGACTTGCATGTTGGTGGAAACGCTTGGCTGTCTATGAATTGCAGATTGAGATTGAGATTGGGTTTCAGAATAATGTACTGATTATGGCAGTATTCACAGCACTTCCACCCACAGAACTTTATGCTCTCTTTAAAGGAATCAAATTTTCTTGCTCTGAATATATCCTTAATCCCATGATATATAACGTTTTAATACACATATTATTGGTCGATATACGATATACTATCCTGATGAAACTTGCATTAAATCCTCATGTGAGGAGAGAATGCAACAAATTCTTGATAAACTCTCAGTAAGGGCTACGGAGTTCGGCTTGATAATTTCTGTTGAAAAAAAAACAAGGCACTCAATCCTCACATAATCACGATGTCATACAGATAGCATTAAGCTGGATATTTGATACTGATAAAAGTATGTTGGGGAAAAAAAGATAATCCAGAAAAAAAATGATAAAGAAAAGTCTCCTTTTTAGCAGAGACCAAGTTTTCTAACTGCCATGTACTCAATAAGTCGTAGATTATCGAGCGAATTTCATGCAAATGTTCTTAAAATTACATTGTTTTCTATGTTATATTTACGCAATAAGCGCTTGTAATTATCAATGACCTTATTGGCATTAAACGATGAATGTTACACTGATGGATCCTTACAGTCTGGGAGCAGAGCAAGTTGAACCTGCGATGTGGATAACAACTTTATTATGCAGCATCAGGATTACAGGAGGGTTAAAGACTGGGCTAGCACTATACAGTTTGTGTTGACAGGAATACTCATAGCCATAGACCTTCTTTTAAATCAAGGCTTATGAGTCATTCTCTGTAATTCACAAAACGCTTTCCAGGCTTGCAGGAAATAGAGCAATTAGAATAAATGTACATCACGCAAAAGAACATACTACGCAATCTTGTATGGATACCATCGCATGTTGGAATCCCTAAGTCTGATCATGCTAAGTGCTTAGCGAGGTCAGTATGTGATAAGCAAAGGGTCGTATAATGAATGGGAGGAAACCTGATAGTACGTCGACAGTAGATGAGTGGATGGGGGATTTTTTCAGTGGATTTCCTACAACATGTAAACATGTACCCTATATTTGTATGGCAATATTATAGTATAAAGTTCCAACCATACAAGAAAACTTACCTAATTACCCAATTAAGAACTTAAATAAGTTAGGTTTATATCATAGAGAACAAAACACATCAAGCGTAGATTCCCCAACATTTGTACCATAAATAATACAGTGAATAATATAAGCGAATGCATGTTTACTGTGTCTGAATAAGCGAATGCATGTATACTGAAGCCTTGCGACAAGTCCATAGCATCAGGTGCATTAGCAGATAAACTTATGCTTTATCCAAAATTTGGGATGTGATTAACTGTTGTACACATCTAGAATTACCATAGCAACCTGGCATTTGTTCTCTTTGTATTCATTTGCAAAAGCTGAGATCATTCAAGAGTGGCCAAAATTGGCATTCACACGGTGACTTCGCACGTGAATGTCAGGCACATATGCCATACGTTGAAATAGCAGGTAACATCTTGAAAATCTTGGAAGGACTAAAACATCGTTAGAACACAGGCGGTAAAGGAGCTTTTTAATCAGTTTCAAGCAAAGGATGACTCAGACAAACAGTTTTAAAAGAATAAGGTATTTTTGGAGCCTCCAAAACACACACAAACACGCACACACACACACACACACGCACACACACACACACGCACACACACACACACACACACACACACACGCACACACACACACACACACACACACACACACGCACACACACACACACGCACACACACAAGCACGCAAACACCGCGACGAAGCATGCATTCCCGCGAGGTGTTTTATCACCCGCCACCAACTACCTCTCTCCACCTTACAAGGAAGAACAGAAGGAATCTTGCAAGACGAATACGACGACGGCGACGAAGACAAATAAAAAGGAAGAGTAGGAAGGAGGAGGAGGAGGACGAGGAGGAGGAAGAGGAGAAAAAAATGAACGACGAAAAGAGAATTCCATCCGAGTCTCGAGTAGTGTAAACATCGCCACCTGCTTGACCGTCGCGCACACTTTTGCTGCCTAGCAATGAAGGCATGGAGGAGGGGTTAAGGGCGGGGTAGTGGGTGGGTGGGGAGGGGGGAGCTGAGAGACAAGAGGACGGAGGACGACGAAAGGGGGAGGGAGGTACGGGTACGGGAGGAAAGGGAGCTGGAGGAGGAGAGGGAGATAGGAGACGGGACCCTCCCTCTCCACCCACAGCCCTCCTACCCCCACTTACAAATCCACCCGCTCCCCTCCACCCACACATTAATGCAGTCACCCCCCATCCCCCCACCCCCACTCCAACCCCACAACCCCCACAAAAGAATCGCTAATGTTACTCAGTGCAAAACGGGATCGAAGGCCAGATTCGCTCGTCCATTGCAAAGGGGTGGGGGGGGATTCTGCGGAGATAATTAATGCACCTTTCGCCTCGCTTAATGAGAATCTTCTTTTACCTGTAATTTACCTCGCTGGCGGCCCCTCGGCGAGACGGGGCACGGCGCTTTACCTCCCGTGTTAATTCTGCTTTCGGCGGAATTTATCGAGATTGAGGAGGCGGGAAGGAGGAAGGGAGAGGTGGAGGAAAGGAGGAAGGGAGAGGTGGAGGGAGGGAAGAGGGAGGGAAGAGGAAGGGAAGAGGGAGAGAGGGAGGAAGGGAGAGTTGGAGGGAAGAGGGAGGAAGGGAGAGGTGGAGGGTGGGAGGAAGGGAGAGGCGGAGGGAAGAGGGAGGAAGGGAGAGGCGGAGGGAAGAGGGAGGAAGGGAGAGGTGGAGGAAAGAGGGAGGAAGGGAGAGGTGGAGGGTGGGAGGGAAGAGGGAGGAAGGGAGGGAGAGGTGGAGGGAGGGATGGTGAGAGAGGTGGTGAAGCTAGGATGAGGAGGAAGAGCAGGAAGAGGACAGAGATGGAGAAGAGAGGAAGGGGAAAGGACGAAAATAGAGACAGAGATAAATAAAAAAAAGAGTGAACAAAGAGACGACGACAAAAAAAATCAACCAATACAAAAAAAATCAGTCTTCCTACGCAAACCACAAATCTTCGACCAAACAAAAGAAAATAAAAAATACTGCATCCATCCCCTACCGACCTACCTCCATACCCTCCCCCCCTTCTCCCCCCTCCCCACCCCTTAAACACAGACGCATTTATGTCTACAAAGGGCGTTATATAATTCGGAAATGATGTCCCCAACCATCCATCCACCCATCCAAATCCACCCACCCACCCATCCGCGCACCCATTTATCCATCCACCCACCCATCCATCCATTCATCTATACATCCACCCAACCATCCATCCACCTATCCACCTTCCCATCCATCCACCCACTCACCCAGCCATTCATTCACCCATCCATCCACCAATTCACCCACCCACCCATTCATCCATCCACCAACCCATCCGTCCACCCACTGACCCACCCATCCATTCATCCACCCATCCACTCATCCATCCATCCACCCACTTACCCATCTATCCACCTACCTATCCAACTTTCCCATCCATCCATTCATCCACCCACTCACCCATCCATCTATCTAATCAGCTATCCATCCATCCATCCACCCACCTACCCATCTATCCACCTACCTATCCAACTTTCCCATCCATCCATCCATTCACCCAACCACTCACCCATCCATCCATCTAATCAGCTACCCATCCATCCATCCACCCACTCAGCCATCCATCCATCCATCTATCCAGCCACCCATCCATCCATCTAATCAGCTACCCATCCATCCATTCATCCATCCACCCACTCACCCATCCATCCATCTAATCAGCTACCCATCCATCCATCCATCCATCCATCCACCCACTCACCCATCCATCCATCCATCCATCCACCCACTCACCCATCCATCCATCCACCCATCCACGATCCTTCCAGCAGAAATAGAAGCATTCATTTCGCCAAACTGAATGACATCCCGAGGTAAGTATTCAAACAAGGCGAAGGGAAAACAATACCATGGCTCACTTACACGATCGAGGAAATATTGGGTGT
The DNA here is from genome assembly GCA_017312705.2 of Penaeus japonicus. Taxonomy (NCBI): domain Eukaryota; kingdom Metazoa; phylum Arthropoda; class Malacostraca; order Decapoda; family Penaeidae; genus Penaeus; species Penaeus japonicus. The sequence continues at coordinate 15,884 of BOPN01006390.1, forward strand.
TCGTATTTCATTCATTCATTCATTTGCACGGCTTTGTAACGTCCGTGGGAATGCGATGGCGAGAAACGATGAATTTTGAGAGCATTTCGTCTGGATGTGTCTGTATGGATGGCTCTCTCTCTCTTTCTTTCAGTCTCGTCCTCTTTCATTCTCTCTCATTCTCTCTGTTTCTCTTTTTTCTCGTCCTCTTTTTTTCTTTCTCTCTCTCTCTTTATCTCTCTCTTTCTCTCTCTCTCTCTCTCTCTCTCTCTCTCTCTCTCTCTCTCTCTTTCTCTCAATCTTTCTCTTTCTCTCTCTTCCTCTTTCTCGTCGCAATATAAAAAATCTCGAAATTTCGCGAAGATTCTAACAATTTCTTCTTACAACGCGCCATAACTTTAATATGATTTACTGCTACTTGCCCATTAAGAAATAATTATTCACTAATCCACTAATCTATGTCTTACGAACTTTATGCCCGCTAACGATAACCAGGCTTAAGATATGTTCGTAAAACACAAACTTTCCAGACAATTTTTTAAGAGAAAACTTTCAACATTATTTCGTATACTTTTATATGTATTTTTGATGTGGCATATCGCGTACTAGAGGAAATTTGTAGTACAGCATCTCCATTCTTAATGTTGATCACAGACATGTACAAATGATTGATGTGCATTAGTATGCAGGTGATGGGGGCCTTATAGAGACAGGTCTTACATATGATAGTAGTACCTGACTTATCTAAGACCTAGAAAGTGAAAAACAAGATTCTGTTCATTTCCCTAAAGGCTGGGGTCTTCTTTGTGTATCACTTTGTTTCTTGGATTTTAGGTCTTACATATAAAAGTACCTTAGATTCATTTTGTGTTTCCTTTCTCCGTCTAGAAATTCATTATCAGAATAATTATAAACTGTTTCCTTGAAAGTCACTCCTCCTCGTAAATAAAACCGGCTCATTAAACTAGGCAAGTCATAAAGCCTATGTTACAATGAGGAACAGTATAATAGAGTCCCTCACGGTATGCAGACCACCCTTTCTACCTTCGTGGTTCGTAAGTGGTAGGAGAGCAGACTGAGCTAAGATAGTGGCTTGGAGAATGGAGAAGGGGAATTGATTAGGGAAAGGAGTTTCAAAATATTTTTAACATACTTCCATACGAACATACGTACATACAGACATACATCCATGATACATACACACATCCATAGATACAGAGCATATATGCATACGCACACATACATTTGTGTGTGTGTGTGTGTGTGTATGTATATATATATATATATATATATATATATATATATATATATATATATATATACACACACACACACACACACACACACACAACCCCTGTTGAGGTTGAAATTAGGAAGCCTGTTGATGAAGGAGGATTCCACCAGTCTACGGGCGTGGACATCAGCAGAAGGAAACAGAAATCGGGCAGCTGACTAATCCATGCGGTGGCCTGTTTCCCATTGGTGAACTAAGAGAGCGCTGCTAGTGGGTATAGCGTACTTGTGCTGAGACACACGCTCAGAGAAACAAGCACCGGTCTCACCGAAGTACTGCTTCTCACAGGAGGAGCAGGGGATGACATAAGGGCCGACCTTAGAAGTTGCATCGGAGGGTGTTCA
>BOPN01006390.1:45000-47500 GCA_017312705.2 Penaeus japonicus
TGTATGATTCCAGTTATACTAGTTCTTGTTTGATAATGACGATAACTTTGACTATGAAAACAGTGACTACAATGATAATGATAATTTTAACAATAACAAGGATAATATTGAATTTACTAATTATTATCATTATTGCCACTGTATCTACTATTACTCTTAGTATTCCTACTGCTACTACTCCTGCTGATAATAATGATAATAGTTATGATGACGACAATTATAATCATAATGATAATATTGATATTGATAATAACAATGATGATATTGATAATATTGATCATGGTAATAATAATGATAGTTATCATTTTTATCAACATTATCATCATCATTATTTTCATTATCATCATCAATATCATTATTATCCTTATTGTTATTATTATCCTCCTTATCATTATTTTTATCATCCTCGTTATTATCATTATTACTATATCCTTATTATTATCATTATCATTATTACTATTATCTGCATCATCATTATTGTTATAACCATAATGATTATCATTAGAATTATAGTAATCATTATTTAAATGATAGTAATACTAATGATAACATTAATGGTGATAATGATCTTACTATTGATAATGAGAATAATGATGATTATAAAGATGCTGATGATGAAAAGGATAATGGTAAGGGCAATGTGAATAATGACGTTGATAACAGTATTGTTAGTAACTAATGAACAAACACAATAAGGATAGTTATTCTCATTCTAATGAAATAACAACAACAATAAAGATAATGGAAATGATGATGATAATGATAAGAAGAATGAAGCGAATATCAGTTATGATAAACATAATAACTATTACATTAATGGTGATATTAATGATAATGATGGCAATGAAGATAACGCTAATAGTGCTAATGATGATTACAATAATGATGATAAAGATGAGGGTGATAATGGACATGATCATAATAATAATGATAATGAAAGGGATGATGATAAAAAAGAGCTGAATTATAATCTTGGACTATCATCACTATAATAATGATAATTACAGTAATAATGATGATAGGATGATTATCAACATTGCACCATTAAGTGTAAAGAGCAGTAATATCAGTAATAATATCCACTTATATACATAAATAACTGAGGGTCTCATTTCGTCGAAAACCATTGCGTCATAGTTCTAAAAATATATCAATCAATAACGGCTATTTGATGACGTCTTATTGGCACAGGCAATGACGTCACCGTGGAACATTTACTGACGTCATTAGGAGAAAAACTTGATTTGTTCATAATTTCTTAGATTATATTTAGGAGGGTTGGATTTTTTTTATGAGTTGCACGAGTCAGTCAGTGCCTTTCGAATCCATGCGATGACTGTCACGTAAAAATAGGATTATTTGATTTATCTACCAATCAATTTACAAGTGATATGTCTTTTTCTATATGATTATATATATATATATATATATATATATATATATATATATATATATATACATATATATATATATATATATATATATATATATATATATATATATATATGTATATATACATATATATATATATATATATATATATATATATATATATATATATATATATATATACATGATAGACTTTAATAGTTCGTCAATAGACTGAGGCAATCTTCTTTGTTCTAAAAAGGTGACGAAGCGAGGATGAAGTCTGCCTGTAATTACTTCCAAGAAAATTGCTATTGGCCTTTTCGGGTTAGATCCTGTTCGTTTTTTTTTTTTTTTTTTTTTTTTTTTTTTTTTTTTTTTTTTTTTTTTTTTTTTTTTTTTTTTTTTTTTTTTTTTTTTTTTTTTTTTTTTTTTTCGTTTTTTTTTTTCTTTTTACTAAGGTGCTTCTCAGAATTTCTTATTTCTCATTATCTCTTCCTTGCTTTTTCTCTGTCTGTTTGTTTATGAGAGAGAAAAAAGAGAAAGATATAGAGAAAGAGAGAGATAGAGAGTGAGTGAGTGAGTGTGAGAGAGAGAGAGAGAGAGAGAGAGAGAGAGTGAGAGAGAGAGAGACAGACGAGAGAGAGAGTAACCATCTTGTTTGTCATTGCTATTAATTTTTACAAGTGATTAATATAACTGCAATATAAGCCATTTTTACTGCCTTATTCATTCTATGATTATGAAACGTATGTTGTAATTGTAATGGTCAATTTACAGAGTCAAAAACATATTCATTCTGAGTTTGTATTGTACGTACAAAAAAAAAACATTGCTCCACCATCATTTTCAGAGGTGAAATATGTTATTACGATTTATTTTTTTCTTTTCTTTACATTGTGACATGCAATATTTTTTTTTTTTTTTTTTTTTTTTTTGCGAGAGATGTTTTGAATAATGCACTTCCTCCCTTCATGACTCACTTACATTCCAGTATTCCCTAAAACCCCGATGAAAGCAATCTACGAGGATATATTCAAAGGATAGCGCAAAAAAATAGCAAGTGGTCCTTTATGCTACTTAAAAAAACACGAAATACAATATTCATACTTCCTGAGATTATACGACCTCC
>BOPN01006390.1:62500-65000 GCA_017312705.2 Penaeus japonicus
AGAGAGAGAGAGAGAGAGAGAGAGAGAGAGAGAGAGAGAGAGAGAGAGAGAGAGAGAGAGAGAGAGAGAGAGAGAGAGAGAGAGAGAGAGAGAGAGAGAGAGAGAGAGAGAGGTGGGGTTTAAAGAATTAGAAGAGAAATACAGACATTAAGTACTTTCAAACGACAGATAAAGAAAAAGCTAAACAAAACTGGGACGTGCCAACACCACTGATATTTCTTCTCTCTCTCTGCTTACTCCTCACTCCTAAATATACTCCCTTTTCTTACTCCCACTCTCCCCCAACTACCCTCCTGTATTCCCTGTAGGTCCCCCAACCCCCCAAACTTCATCTTTCTTCTACGTCTCTCCTTCATTTTCTATTTCACACCCCCCCCCCCTATCCCACCCTACCCCCGCCACCATATCTCTTACACTTTATCTCTACCATCTCATCTTCCTTCTCCTTTTACCAGTTTTAGGGAATATATGTAATGTTTTTTTCTTCTTCTCTTTTTATTTTTATTTTTCTGTTTACGAAAAGCATCAAGAATCATTCGAGAGAGCGAGGCACGTACAGGGAGTGAGAGAAAAAAAATCAAATAAATTGGTGGAACGGAAGATGATTAATTGGTGGAGCAAGGACAATTAATGAAGTGGACGAAAGAGCAAGTGAATGGGTGGAACAGATGAAATTGATGGGTGGAACAAGGACGATGAATGAGTAAAAGGAAGATGAAGGTGTTGCTGAATCAAGGAAATAGGAATGAGAGGAACAGCGACATAAATATATTTAAAAAAAAGGACAAATGAGTTGGTGGAAAAAAGACAAAACTAAGAGTGGAACAAAGACAAATATAATGGATGGAAAAGGGACGAATAAAGAGGGAATAAAATCAAATAAATTAATGGAATAAGAACACTTGGTGGAAGAAAGGCAAAACTAAAGGGATGGGCAAATAGAAGAAGATTGGTGGTACGAGAACAAAGAGATGAGTGGGAGAAAGACAAAGCATTATGAGTGGAAGAACATACAGAGGAGAGACTAAGGACAACTTAACATAACAAAATCAAGGTAAATGGATGAGTGAAATGTATTCTCCACATTCGTCAGAGTGAAATTTTGAGCAAGTCTGACTAAATGAATAATGTTAAGTGACAAATACGACAATCACCCACTACCTAAACATACATTTCTATAGCCAGTGAGACTAACCCTCAATATTACAACAACCACTTCAACCACGATAACATTCCAGGCACACAGCCTAACCAAAAGCCACACATATACAAATACTACATGCAAAATACTCAGTCAAGCCACACGCTACAGGCACTTCCAACTATCCCCTTCTCATACAGCCAAACCACACCAAGGTAAAGCCAAAACACACACATACCACACAACCAATCCACACAACCGAGCTACTTACGGCTACCACACATTATACCCACACACCGCACGTTATACCGACATACTGCAACCACACCATCCACTGCAACCAAAAAAGCACACACCCACACCAACCAACCAAGCCAATCCAGCCACACGCAGCAACTGCACGTTACAACCACACTTTACAACCGACCCTTCCAACCATACACCTTCCACAAACACGCACAAAGATCGCATAACAAAATGACACACAACCAAGCTGCACACAGCATCCACACGCTACAACCCATACACCTACACGTCACAGCTACACCCCTTCCACACAGACGAGTCCTTCCCTCCCTCCCTCCCTCCCTCCCTCCCTCCCTCCCTCCTTCCCTCCCTCCTTCCCTCCCTCCTTCCCTCTCTCCTTCCCATCCTCCCTCCGTCCCTCCCTCTCTCTCTCTCTCTCTCCCACCCTCCCTCCCTCCCTCCCTCCCTCCCTCCCTCCCTCCCTCCCTCTCTCTCTCTCTCCCACCCTCCCTCCCTCCTTCCCTCCCTCCCTCCGTCCCTCCCTCCCTCCCTCCTTCCCTCCCTCTCTCTCTCTCCCTCCTTCCCTCCCTCCCTCCTTCCCTCCCTCCCTCCCTCCCTCCTTCCCTCTAGCTATAACACGGAGGGTCAAAGCCGCATCTGGTACAAGTTTACGAGGAAATCGAGGACGAGGGAGTTCCATAGCACGGAACGAGAGTTAGTTAGATGAACAGGGAGGGAATCAGATCGACCAGGGGGGACCGAGTGAGGCGTTAGATAAATGAAGATCGGAGAGGGAGGCTTAAGGAGATGATGAGGGAGAGCAGAGGAAAATGGAGGGATGAACTTATGTGAAAGAGGGAAGGAGGCAGAGAACAGAGAAGAAAGGTATGGGAGGGAGAGTCAGAGAGAAGATTTGCATGAGTTTATCATAAAGGGTTATCGTTTGGTGTTTTATGCTCATAACAAATAATGAAGCTTGTTTTATGTGTTTGAAACTACTAAAACCTTTTGTCCTATGACTCCCTTGGTATCAAGATTAACATCTAGATAAATAATGGAATATAGTGCCTGTCATTTATAAAATCGAATGAAATCATCTCATTTAGAGAAAGG
>BOPN01006391.1:0-2500 GCA_017312705.2 Penaeus japonicus
ACACACACAAACACACACACACGTGTATATATGAAAAGTGAAGGTGAGAGTAAGAGAACAACTGGCACACTGACAAATGCATATGTAATTTATATGTTGATGTCCTATATTCCTGCAACATTCTTGGTTAGAAATACGTTAAATTTCACATAAAAACATTTATATTTGAATTTGAATCTTTACTTTATTTCTATTGTTATTTCTTCGGGTAAGTAAACCATGCACAGATTGTTCATTCTTAATAAAATGAGGATAATTAAAATGTAACATTATTAATGTCACGTGTAGTATGATTAAATAAAGTCACCCAATTAAAAATTCTTATAAATTTAACAACAACAATATGCATTAAACATGTATTACTTTTTTTAGACATGATTTTTTTTTATTACATCTCGCCAGCCACGTCTACAAAACTAACCCAAAAAGATGATAATAAAATGACTAATCTCTTACACCCAGATTTACCTTGACAGTTACAACAACAAAAAAAAAAACAAAAACGGTAGCGGTGAAATTTTTAAAATGTGGTGTTGTGGTTAGATATTGTAAGAGGTTACAGGGCTGCGTTGTTAAGTTAAAATTACCTATAATGTTTTAGTTTTTTTTTCGCTGGGATTTTAGCTCAGGTGGGGTTCTCAATAGATTGTTGTTATGTTATATTTATATTTCTGTCTGTCTATCAATTCATATTCCTTTTCTCTTTGGTTCATTCTCCTTTTCCTCTTTACTGCTCTCTCTCTATTTTTCTATTTATCTATGTCTACCTTTTCTTCTCTCCCCCCCCCTCCATCTCTCTCTCTCTATCTCTCTAATTTCCTTTCCTTTCCCTATTCTCTCTCTCTCTCTCTCTCTCTCCAGCTTCCTTTCCTCTCTCTCTATCTCTCCAGCTTCCTTTCCTCTCCCTACTCTCTCTTTCTCTCTCTCTATCTCTCCCCTCCCCCCTTTCTCTCTACCTCTCCCTACCCCTCTCTCTTTTTCTCCCTCTTCTCCCTCATATTCCTCGTCCGCTTACACACACACTCATGTACAACCTTGGTACAGATTTAATGGAAATCACTTGGAATCACTTAAAATACTTCAACAACTACACACACACACACACACACACACACACACACGTACACACACACACACACACACGTACACACACACACACAGTTGTTTAACTGATTAGCAACATATTGAAAATGGACGAAAAAGACGGAAAAATAACCAAAATGAAACCCGACACCGAAAGACAATAGGTAAATAAACTCCTAAAAGCGTCCTGAATGAATTCAAATCATAATTAAAAACTACATCTACAACGAAGAAAGCCATCAGGCAAATAAATAAACAAGATACATCAATAAACATGGACAGTAACGGATAGAATAGACAATAATTGATTAAATACAAGAAAAATAAACTGAATAAATGTTGAGCAAAATCCTTGGCAGTCTCAGGAGTTGCTTAAATACGGGTTGCGTTAAAGAGAGAGAGAGTTTGAAGGTCATTGCCACGTGTGATTTTGTTTTATTTAATTTCTATTTTTTTTTCTTCTGTAGACTTTTATTTTCTTTTTTTTTGTTGTTGTTGCTCTTCGACCTTTTGTGATTGTTTGTTGTTTATTTTTTATTTTTTTGTTCGCTTTTATTTGGTGATTGGGTCGTCTTTGTCATAACTGTTATTATTATCTTCATTATCATTATTATCTTCATTATTATTAAATTTTTTAAAATCACTGTTGGTGTCAGTATTATTAGTATTATTGTTACCGTTATCATTATTGAAATTATTATTTTCATCATTACGATTATTATCATTATTATCATTATTTTTATTATTGGTATTTTTATTATCATCATTATTATTATCATTATAATCATTCTTATAATTATCATTATTATCATTATCACCATTGCTATTATCATCATGATCGTTATCATTATCATGTTTATTCCCATCATCATCATTATCACCCTCATTATTGTTATTATTATCTCCATCATTATACTTACAATCATTATCATCATCATTATTATCATGATCATAAATGTTATAATCATTGTTGTTATTTCTATTGTTGTTACTTTTGCTATTATCACCATCATCATAATAATGATAATGATTGTTATTCTTATTAATATAATTATTATCAGTATATCACCATTATTATTGTTATTATCAATATCATTACTTCTGCTACTACTACTACTACTACTGCTCCTACTACTACTACTACTACTACAACCATCATTATCTTCATCACATGTACTTTGCACGCAACTTGAAGGCGGCGCAGTTGCAAGTAACAACAAGGTCAGCAACAGAATCTACTGCAATCCGTATGCAACTTGGAAAAGCTGTTTCCTTTTGCCGAGGATGAAAACATAACACGTTTTTCTTGTTCCATTTTGATGACTGATTTTGCTTTTGTTGTTGTTGTTATTTTATGTATTATTCATATCATCACATACACACACATATGTGTATATATATATATATATATATATAT
>BOPN01006391.1:20000-22500 GCA_017312705.2 Penaeus japonicus
TATATATATATATATATATATATATATTTTTTTTTTTTTTTTTTTTGGGGGGGGGGGGTGTGGGAGTTCTATGTACTATTTTTCCCCCGTTATTATGGAAATAATATATTGTTCTATTGTTGATTTATCTATGCTTTAAAGTTAATATATATATTGTTTCTAATCCTCAAAGCAATTTTTATTCACATATTTTTTGCTTTACTCTCACATATTTTTTATCATCAAAACAACACACACACACACACACTCACACAAACACACACAACCTCCCCCCCAACACAGACACACACACACACACTACTTACCTCTTGATCTTTCAACCCTTGTATTTCCACCGATCGACCACCGACCACCGACCACCACCTGCCATAACCTTCCATTCTCTTCTTCTCACCATCTGCCGTTCCTTCCAGATGGCCTGCCTTGGATCTGGACCGGAGGACAACGTAAAGGGCGTGACTTCACATGGGCTTCAGGAGCTAGATTCGTGGGTCTGAATTGGTCTCCGACTGGCGCGTGAGTAAAGGCTGGGCTTTGGGTGTCTGTACGCGAGATCTCGTGGTTGGTCTCATGGAGAAAGAAAGAAAGAAAAAAAAACAATAGATGATGATGTGTGATGATGTTGGGAAATGTTTTGTTATGTGTTGTGACACGACACGAGACACACACATATACGCACACATACACGCACGCACACACACACACACACACACACCAACTCACATAAGAATACACCAATCACCCCCTTAAACATAGGAACAAACACATACACCCTTAAAACAACCAAACAATCCACTTATAAATACAAAAAAAAACACAAAAAAAACACACACAAACAAAAACAAAACAAACCCAATGCCTCAATAAGTCCTTAAAAAAAAATGTCCTTTCATACGCAACCATTCTAACCCTCTTCCCCCTCTCCCCCAACCCCCTCCCCTTCCCTCGTGGTTGAGTTCCGAAGGAGAAAGAAAGAAGAAAACAATAGATGATGATGTGTGATGATGTTGGGAAATGTTTTGTTATGTGTTGTGACACGACACGAGACACACACATATACGCACACATACACGCACGCACACACACACACACACACACACCAACTCAACAGCAGAATACACCAATCACCCCTTAAACCATAGGAACAAACACACATACCTTAAAACAAATTCAAACAATCCACTTATAAATACAAAAAAAAAACACAAAAAACACACACACAAACAAAAACAAACAAACCCAATGCCTAATAAGTCCTTAAAAAAAATGCCTCATACGCAACCATTCTAACCTCTTCCCTCTCCCTAACCCTCCTTCCCCCAACCCCCCTTCCCCCCAACAGCACAGGCAAGCCACAACCGGACAACCAGTGGAGGCGAGAACTGCCTTGCCATTCTCAGAAACTTTGCCAAAGATGGAACTAAGTGGCACGATGTTGGTTGCACCCACGAGAAGAGCATCATCTGCGAGCTGTAGAAGTGAACACCAAACACCCAAGAGCGCAAGTGAACACCCAAAAAGAACCCGTGAACACCTGCGACCAAGTTAACAGCCACTTTCTCCTGAAAAAAGGCGGGATATTCTATGGGTCTTGTGCCTTGGTTCAGAGACGAATTATGGGAAATTTGTCTTGATATTTATTCTAATTTATCTAAAGTCAAGAATAAAGTCAAATTTGCTTCATCTGCGTGTCTGTTCCCTGTTCTTGATGCCTGGAAATCATGGTTTGCCTTCGATGTATTTCATGACAAATTGTTATGATGATTTTGGTGTCACGAGTCACTGATGACTGATGCACAATTTTCGATTGGAATGAGAGAATAAGAGGATGTTCATAGGCAAGAAGAGGAACGGGAGGAAAGAGGATTAATATGTACATACATACACACACACACACACACACACACACACACACACACACATATATATATATATATATATATATATATATATATATATATATATATATAAACGCGCTCCACCTAAGCAACTTAAGAGATCATTATTCATCCTTGAACAAGGTCCGTGAAATCCTCCTCCTCGTAGGAAAAACTTGCTTAAGTGTGAGAGAAGGTAATTCTTCGCCCATGAACGTCTGTGAATGGAGTTTGTTGTCCCCAAGAAGAACAAAATCAAACCGTACCGTGAGAATAAAATGGAACGGAACAAGAGAGGAAAAAGTGAAAAAAAAAAAAAAAACAACAACAACAACAAAAAACAACAACAACAACAACACAAAAGCGAACTTGCAATGTGTAAACAAAGTCGAATGAAACATCGTCATAGAACGTATATCATGCAATTGCTAGATAAAGCATATACAGATAATAATAATACAGAGTACAGACAAACAGCAGGTAGGAGGAGGAACGTGTGAACAAAAAGAAACTTTCTTTGTGCCAGGGCCATCCAGACTGACAGCCACCTGTTTTTGCCAGTTAGGATCTGACCGTGATGATAGGATATGATATGATATGACTCAGTCGTCATTCTTTCACGA
>BOPN01006391.1:65000-67500 GCA_017312705.2 Penaeus japonicus
ACCCAAATTGATGGAATGAACTTATGAAATCTGTTATATGATATTGCTTTATCGATGCCTCGTAATTATAACAAAATGGTATAGAACAAAATATTCTAAATTGCCTACTGTCATATTCATATAGATAATATTATTGCTTAAAATAAAGTTTTCATATCCTGTATTTCTAGATAATTTTCCTCAAAGTTCTCAGTCACCAGGTATCTATCTATCTATATCTATCTATCTTTCTATCTATCTATCTATCTATAAATATATATATATATATATATATATATATATATATATATATATATATATATATAAAGAACGTAGCTAATGCAAAGACCAAGGTGAGTAAAAGTATTTGTTCCTGTAGGCGTTACTGTGATTAGGAAATGTAACTTTAGTATCTAGGAATAAAATTTTATTTTGTCTTCTTTCATGCGTTAATATGATTGATATGAAGAAGGTGAATATTTGTGAAAATTGATTTGATGTCAAATCTGGCTTAGTAGTTTAAGATCACAATTCCTTTTGATAAAGGAAATGGAATACTCTGTGGTGAATTCATTTATGTTTAAAGGGGTTACCAGAGAAAGGATTTCATCTTTCTCTCCTGTTTTCTCTCTCATTCTTCCTCTCTCTCTCTCTCTCTCTCTCTCTCTCTCTCTCTCTCTATCCGCCTCTCTCTCTCTCTCTCTCGTGGTCACCACCATATTCCATTGCATTAAAATCATGTGTTTAAATGAGTCTTTGTGTTTGTGTATTCATATATATATATATATATATATATATATATATATATATATATATATATATATATATATATATATATATAAAACCTTTCATCAATCAGCAGGTGATCTCAAGAGTGTATTAGATAGGTATCCACACTCTCATTGCTGTTTATGTTTAGGCTACTGTGTGTGTGATTGTTTGTGTTTGTGTCTTTCTGTCTTTGCATGCTTGTCTAGCAGTCCTGGGACTTTGTATTTTCTCTCTTTATCTTGGTCTCTTTCCTTTCCCGGAAGGACAAGTAAAGAGAGAGAGAGGAAAAACAAAAACAAAGAAAGAAAAAGTTCAACCATGAACCCTCATGTGAAAAGGTGGAAATGTCCGGTACGTTTTCGTTTTCGTTACCTATCTCCTAGCAATGAAATAACGAATAAATTCTTTCCACAATATCATAAATTCGCCACATGATGCCTTTAAGCTTTGCTAAGTCTTGAGATGAACAGATAAGTACTTCATTTTTTCAGACTCCTTTCTTTCACTCAGAACACTAGTCGAAAATCACACGGTGTTAACACTGAGTCTCGAACGCCATTTTGGAAAGAAGAAGAAAGAAGACAAAGGACTGGGAGGGAAGGAAAGGAAAAATAATGGAAATAGAGAGGGGAAGGACAAGAGCCTGTAATACCCTGTCTACTACCACAAGTGTAATGGGCTCGGAGGTAAGACCTAACAAAAGCGTATGGCAATAGAGCAAGCTTACGGAAAAAAACCGTGCTTCTTCAAGTATCTTTAACTGGGTAAACATGATTCACGTGTTAGAAATGTGAAACTGAAAATTAGAAGTGTTATATAAACTGCGAGTTTACTGTGGTGTGTCTATTTGACAATACTAAGTGAGACTTCCAAGTATCTTATGTATTTATTTCCATGCGACTAAATATGCACGAGACAATTGGAATTTCATGTAAGGAAATGATAGAAAACATGAATATTTCGTTTATCGTACTATCCGCTCTAGATTCTTTTAACAACTGACTAACGTACGAGTTATACTATCCACATTGTAATGAGGAGTGTCCCTCTTATTACCTGATATAAATAAGATAATATTGGGAGAGTGTATTTTACGACATTCATTGGTCTTTCCCGTTATTGTTCGGTGTTTATATGCAAGGAATATCTTTTGTGTATTATATATAACCTCTAGACTGTTTCGCTGTTTGTGTAATAGTATAGAATTTTGCACTTATAGATATTTCTTGAATGATTTAAAACTTCTAACTAGGATTGGCGTTGCTAGTCCACGGAATGTCATTTGCTAATGTCAAGAACAATATGATATGCAAATACCATTTAATTTTTATTTACACAGAATGCCATACCGTCATCCACAATTTCAAGTGTGCAGTTTCTACACTTTCCATACGGGGAGGCTGACTAAAGTTATCTATTTCATGTTTTGGTAGATTTTGTTTTAAACAAGGGATTGGTTTTCGGGAAAATGTGATACAATACATCGAAACTAATGCCATCTGTAAGTCAGTGGTCCAAATCTATTAAAAAATAAATAAAAAAAATAAAAATTGTGTATAATTGAAGCGCAAAATGTAAAATTCAGGTTATCCCTCCATGTTCGGGAAACAGTTTTCTTTCATTGTGAGAAACGTTCTTAAATATTAGGGATAACTCTTCTATTCGTTAAAAAAACGTCTTGCCTATAAATGTTTCACTCAATAGGTATTTATTGCTCATAAATATCTCAATGAATAGAGAGAATTGATCG
>BOPN01006392.1:7500-10000 GCA_017312705.2 Penaeus japonicus
ACCAACTCAAACACATAAAAAATTGTCATACATGTGCTGAAAAATTGATTTATATTAATGTTTATATTCATATATATACATACATACATATACATATACATCATACATACATATATATATATATGTATGTATGTATGTATGTATGTATGTATGAAGCCGACTTCTATCTCATATCACAGTTTGCTTATAGGAAATCATGTATTACATTAACAACATATAGTTACAGCAGTGACATTAAAATCACACGTCATAACAAAATATCACTTACCCGTCAGAGAATACGTATCATTCTCATTGACAGGTTGGTATGATTGATAGCGTTGAAAGCGGTGCCATCCCCTGCAAATGAGGACAGAGAAAGAAAGATATTGACAAAGAAAGAAAAGAAGGTTTGAAACGGTAAAGCAGGGAACAAAGGATTGAAGGACGAAACGAGTAAATGTGGATGTAAAGAAAAGTGAATAAAAATGAATAAATAGGATATTAAATAAGACAAGTAAAAATTAAGAGAAGAAGGGCTTGAGTAAGAAAGGAAAAAGATACTTAAGAAAAACGAAAAGAGAAAAGAACTTATGAGAGAGACAGATAAAGAAATAAATGAAAATATAGAGAAATGAAGTGAAAATGACAGAAAGAAATTAAGAATGGAGAACAGAATAAAGCATGAAATATATAGACAAAGGAAGAAAAAAATGAAAAAGAAAGATAAAATGAAAAAAAGGAAGGTTGGGAAGAAAGAAAGAAGGGGAAAGGAATTGCATGAATCATTTGATGAAAATAAGTAAATAGACGAGATTTTGGAAAAAGTTAATCAAGATGTACCAAAAAGTGCACATTAAATAACATGACATAATCATATATATGACTAAATAATATTAATAAATTACTTAGTCTGCCGTGATATGTACTGATCACATCTAATAACCAAATTCAAATACTGGAAAATTAGCGGACACAAACACGCGAAAAGATGTTAAATAGATGTGTAAAGAAATTTGATACTAACAAATTATGTGATAATGTTAATGAAAATGATAATGACGATGATGGCGATAGTATTTGTGATATAAAAGTGATGGTTATGATAATAGTAACAGATGCAATGGCAGTACTATAATCATTATAATTTTATCAAAAATGATACTAATAATGATAATCAGAATTGATTATGATGATGGCTACAATAATGGTAATGATAGTGATGATAATGATAACAGTCATAATAATTATATCAATAAGAATAACAATAATGATGATAATGAGAGCAACGATAATAACAATAATGGTAATAATGAGAGTAATGATAATAACAATGATAAGAATAGAAATAATAATAATCATAATATTGAGAATAATGACAACGATTAAACAATCGTAAGGAAAAGTATAATGAAAATAACAATGATAATGAGAAATATGATGATAATAGCTGTAATGAAAGTGATGATGATAATGATATAGATAATGAAAAATTATACCAGTAATGATAATGATAATATAAATAATAATAACTATTATCATTATCATGAAGATAACAATAAATATGATAATGATATGAAATAAAGGAAATATAATGAAAATAGCAATGATAATAATAGGTCAAAAATAAAAGTGATGAAACAATAACGATAATAAGGATACTAATCATTTAGAGAATGGTGATAACATTATTAATAATAATAATAATGGTTATAGTGATGGTGATAACAATGATAATGATAATGTTAATAATAAAAATGATAATGATGATACCAACAACATCAACGATAATAGTAATAACTGTGACTGTAAGGATAATCATGATTAAAATAATGATATTGAAAGTAAGGATACTGTTGATATTATTATCATCATACAAATGATGATAAAGTTAATAATGGTCATAAAAATGATGATCATGATAATGATGATATTCATAATGATAATACTGATAATAATAATAATAATGATAATATCCATAGTATTGATAGTAATATTGCCTATACGAATGATAATGAGTTGAGATTACAATAATAATGATAATAGTAAGATTTGATAACAATAATAACAATAATGATATTGATAATAACAATGATAATAATAGTAATAGTGTCATGAAAAGTAATGATAATGATAATAAAAATAATAATAATGAGAATTATAAACAAAAATAAAAACAAAATTGTATAGGAATATGATAAAGATCTTGATAATGATAGAAGCACTACTAACAATAACCATGATAATAATATCATTGGCAATGATAACACTGATAAAGATGAAAATAATAATCATTATAGTATTGGTAACAAAAGTTATAATGGTAATAGTAGTAACAATAATATTAACAATAATAGTAATGATAAAAATAATAATGATAGTAATAACAATAACAATGATAAGAATGATGGCAATAACAAAAGTGATATGACGATAGTAATAACAAGGACAATGATAATAATAATGACACTGATAACAATTATGATAATAACAATAACAAAGATTCTATAAATAGTCAAGA
>BOPN01006392.1:12500-15000 GCA_017312705.2 Penaeus japonicus
GTTAAACGCCATTCCTTCGACTGAAAACCATTAATCCGTGACAAGGAGTCGGTGATGGACACT
This sequence comes from Penaeus japonicus, assembly GCA_017312705.2. Classification (NCBI taxonomy): domain Eukaryota; kingdom Metazoa; phylum Arthropoda; class Malacostraca; order Decapoda; family Penaeidae; genus Penaeus; species Penaeus japonicus. The sequence goes on from BOPN01006392.1 coordinate 12,564, forward strand.
AGTTTCTTGCACTTACCCGGCCCTCTCACACGGGACCACTAGCGGCGGTTACTCTTTGGTTCCCACCGATGGTCTCGTGTGTATGGTCATTAAGTATGGTTAAGGAGTTAAGCACTCGTTCGCTCCCGGCTAAGGATCCAGTTGTTCATCATACCCCTTATGGTGATATATGAATTAAACAATAGATATATATGATCGTTTCAACTTTTAAAATTATTCAATGTTGCGAATAGAACATAGAATTTAGATATCATACGTGTTTTTCGATTATTGTTTCCTAATTCTTATTTATAAAAAATAAAATAAAAAATAAAGGAAATAACAAAGGATAGGATATCAAATATGAAAATACATATATCAAGTGTTTTAATCATATTGCAATCCCTCCTCTCATAATTATCCAACTACACATTTGTCAAATCCAAATCATAACACACACACTCATTAAGGTATTTTTCGAGCATCGACTAGCTTGTTAATTAAATGTCAACCATTTTCTACTTAATTAAAACACACACACACACACACATACACACACACACCTCCAGTAAAATTACTGTAGGTTTGATAGATATGTGCCAAACCATATGAAAAGTTTCCATATGAGGAGCACTGAGTATTCTTGAACTAGTTAGTTGTCTAACACGAAGAGCCGGATCCAAGAAACGCTAATCGACAATGTTGTGAATTATCTCCTAATTATTAAACGAAATATCTTTTAGCTATTCGTGGCAGGGCAGGACGCTTGGAATTTCTACCCATGACCACCAGGGACCATCACCGTGGCATTGCAATATTTGTTTATGCATGATGCTTGCAAAGAATAACAATGCATTATCTTTGTGTTTTGATTTTCAATCATTTTATTTTCTTATTTGTGCTTCATCTTATGTAATTTTTAATAATTGGAACGAAAAAAAGGATATATTTTTGTTCATTGGTGATAATAGACGTTGCTAGGCAGAGGACATTTTTGTAAGATATGTACTGCATGAACTAGTTAGATATGCAGACAGTGTCATTTGTGGATATATATCCGAGCTACTTATCCCAGACCCACCGAGCCTTCGGAGAGCATACCGCTTGGCAAGCTCCATCAGCAGACTTTAAGATAATGTGTAAGATTTCACTATTGCATGTTCCATAAAAACTGATCTTACATTTTGCATAAAACAATTGAAGACCGCTGCAAGTCTCAACTCGCGTTTTTGTCGTACATGAAGCGAATGTGCGACTAGCCAGCTGCAATCAAAACAGATGACTTGCATATTGGGTGAAATTATTGCGACTGCTCAACCCTGTCGCAAATTCCTCAAGTTTGAACCAAAATACTCCTAAATTGCGTTATAAGCGAGTTTCGCTCTTATTGGCTTTCTCAAGAAACAGACAAACATAAATGAAATGAAATCTAAACCAATTGCAGTTTGTGAAAAGCCCTATTTCACAAAACCAAACGAAGGTAAATGATCTTTAGCTTTTGTCAAAACATCGCCATAGCTAATTGGGCATTCAAAGAAACACAACAGTAGTTCCTTTCAAGTAAGGTTTAGCGATAGGAAAGCAGCGTCAAATCTAAATCTATTTCATTTCTAGTGTCATTTCAACCGAAATACATAATTACATCACGTCAAGCCTTTCATGAAGTGTTTTCATCAGCACCGTTGTTTTAGGAGAGTCAAAATTGCCCCGTTTATTTATTTAGATAAGAGGCGAGAGGAGGCCAGAGGAGTTTCCATGTTTGGATGAAAGTTTGTGTGACTGTGCTATTTGTAAAGTACGTATTTAATTATCTCTAACGTCTTCCCAATGTATTGCACGACCACATAATGAACACCTGTAGTACTTCCACACCTCACACCTGCACACTTAGCAGTACTGTATTTAATTTGCATTTATCAATCATTTGCTATATTCTCTCCCCTACTTTTGCATTCATTTGTTTTGCAACCTATTAATTGTTTTTGTTCTTGCTTTCGTTTTATGCAACTTGATGTTAGACTTTGTTCTTGTGCATGTTCGCTTTTGTTTTATTCCAATGTTCACCCCTTCATTTCATTAATATTTCTCATCTTTATGTATGTATTCTGTCCTTTCGCCCTCTCCCGATTGCACAGTCAGACCCAGTTGTCATTGCATTCAATCCTCAGTCATTGTCTTTTCACCCACTCGATTCGCTGACTGATTTCACAGTTTTGATCTTCTGCAATCAATCACCCATTCCACATTACATCTCACTTCGAATTTCACCCCTGTTCTCCGTTGCCTCTATCTAGCAGTTTTCTAATTTATCATCCATCCCGGTTTTATGTATTCTGTTCAAACCTAATTTCGTTTTTCGTTCAATCATTAGCTTATAGTTTATATAGAGAAAATGTTCACTTCATTATTCATATTCAAGAAAAAAAAATGCATTCAGATCGGTTATATCATAAATGTT
>BOPN01006392.1:42500-45000 GCA_017312705.2 Penaeus japonicus
CCAGTAAGCAGGGAATAATCCCCATATCCAAAGATTTCCTCCACAAAGTTACCAGTGGCTTTGCTATGGTTTCTTTGTAGTTTTTTTTCAAAGATTGCTGCTATTTCATCTGGCCCAGCTGCTGAGTTTGTTGAAAATTCACTTACTGCTTCAAGAATATCTTTTTCTTTGAATATGAAGTCAGTGAGACATTCATCTTTGTTACTAATAACACTAAAATGTTGTTGTGGGTCTGATATTAATTTTTCTATTCTTGGGACACTATAGACTTCTTCATATTGCAATTTGAGTAATTCAGCCATTTCCTTTGAATCAGTTGCCAAAGCACCATTATTCTCAAGAGGCCCAATTTCTGTTCTTCTCTAACCTGTCGTTTGCATAAGAGAAAAATATTTTGCATTTTGTTTTATAGCTTCCACAGCTCTTTTTTCTTCGGATGCTTTTTGGTTACTTATGGGCAGTTTTAATTTATCTTCTAATAGCCTTATCTCTGCTTTGATCCTTTCTCTCTTGATCTGATCTGTTGTTTTTTTCAATTTGTTAACCTTATTTTTCTTTTTTCTTAATATGATCCTTCGATCTCTTGGTATAATTTTCATCTTTCTGTTGTTTTTTTTGGGGTACAAACATTCTATAAACATCTTTACATGGATTATGAAGCTTCTTTAATATGTCATTTGGTGTTAAGAGGAGGTCAATATCTTTCAGTTACTTTTCTAGTGTTACGTTTATTTTTTTCCAATCTATTTGATAATGGCTAAAGATTAAAGATCTGAGACTTTCCTGCTTCGGCTATTTGTTTTTCACTACTTTTCTGATTATTTAACTTATTCATTGTGATTTCAATTATTTTGAGCTGTATAAGTTGATGATATATTGTGTACATCTTCCCCTATACTAATAAAAACAAGGTCCAGTATTTTTTCTTCCCTTGTTGTAATATTGACGATTTAGTTAAGGTAAAAGTTGTCTTCAAAATCTAAGAGCATTCTCGCTTGTTGTTTTTCATCTTCAGTGGCATTTGCTCCTATCTTTATTTTCTTTGTTTCCCAGTCGATAAAGGGGAAATTAAAACCAGCAAGTATCACAATAGCTTCAATTTCCCTTGTATTGACAATGTAATTACTAATAATGCCTAGTGATTCATTGAAAGATGTTTCTGTTGTTCCAGGAGGTCTGTATAAAATAATGTATAGCTCTTTTGTATCTTTTGTCAATACCCCTAGTATTTCTACTGTATTATTAGAGTATTCTATTACAATATCCATTCTAGTTGCTAATTCTTTCCTGATATAAAGAGCTACTCCTCCTCTGCTTCTCTTATTTCTATCTTTCCTTATTAGCTCATAGTTATTAAATTTAATTTCTTCATTTTTATGTCTTCATTCAGATGAGTTTCTGTAAGAGTTTTCATTGAATAATTGTTGATCTTTGCCATGTCCTCTAGATGTGTAGGTTTTGTCTGGTTAGTTTTTGGATATAATCCCTGTATATTTAGCAATATGAGAGTCTCAAATAAATTATTTCTTTGCATGTCTACATTACCTATTGTTAGATAGTTGATGTCGTTTCCCCCTATTTTTGGGGAGCTGGACCTTCCCCCGGTATAGCGGTGGGCGTTTCATCACCTGCCTTTGTTCGAATAGGTATGCTTCGGAGGACTGAATGTCCTTGTCTATTGCTGGTGATATACCAGTGTTTTCCTGTTCCGTCTTTTTCTCTGTTTTCTCTTAGTTTATTTATCAAAGTTTTTTGACTTTGCCTTTTTTTATAGCTCAAGTCCGGTGGTATCCATGCTTCTTTATATTCGTCAATTTCCTTTAGTTTCATATTCTTTCCAATCAATTTCCATTTGTTTATCATTTTCTAATTTAACCTTAATTGGCCTTGGTCTCAAAGCCTTCTTTAAATATTTGCCTTCTCTAAAGGCACTCTCAACTTTGATAATTTCGGCCAGGTTCAATTTGTTATGATATATTGTGTTCATATAATTTGTTTCTGATTTCAGGATCATTTTTCTTTTTTCTTCTGAATTGCTATAATACCAAGAGCCTATTTGCTCTGAATGTATCTTCATTTTTCTTCTCTGACTTTTCTTTTGTAGGTTGTTTTGGTTTTGGTTGCTTCTTTTTGTTGCCTACAACCTTCCAGACAGCCTCATCATCTTTTTTTTGGTTGTTCAGTGTCTGAAATATCATTGTCTAGAATATTCTTGATCTGTTTATCCGATTTTTGCCTTACTATTTCAGAAAACAACTTTTTTTTTCTTCCTGATTTGCTTTACTTGGCTCACCATTTGGATTTTCTTGTTTCTTCTTTGGCTTTACTTTTACATTTTTAGTGTCTTGTACAGCCATTTCTGTTTCCAATTCAGCAGCCTGAGTTACCTTTTTAAGTTTTTCTTTTTGCTCTTGTTTTGATTCATAAATTTCATCTTTCAATATTTGTATCTCTCTCAAGCATTGAATTTTGAAGTCCTTTAATTCTTCATACATTTTCT
>BOPN01006392.1:50000-52500 GCA_017312705.2 Penaeus japonicus
AACATCGCATATACTTAACATGTAGATACCAAGCCAGTGCCAGTGCCATTCAATCACTTTGTGGTGGACGATTCGCCATACAAAAAAATATGCCTAAAGGATGACCAGATTCAAGCGACGGCAACCCTAACGGCCGCGGCTGCATCAGGCCGCTCATGGCACAGGTGCCAACTAGTGAATAACTACTATAATTACGATGCCTATCCGAAATATTGCCAGACATGTATACATTATTCCCTACTATCTATATCTAAGTAAACTATAATGCATGGGTACATTATAATTCATGTACGTATATATGTGCGTGTAGACATTTTTTTTATATATGTAATGAATGTTTTGTACATAAATGTTGTAGGAAGGATGAGATGCACAAGCATATCTCCATAAGCTTATAATGTGCGTATAATTGAATATTTATATATGTCTGCGCTGTGCATGCATAAGCGCAATCTATATATAGGCATGTATACTTTATGTGTGTGGCTGTTTGTGCGCATGTGAGAATGCGTCATGTGCGGCTATGGGCGTGAGTATATAAAATAAAAGCCTATTCTCACTGGAATAGACAGAGAGGTAGTGAGCTAGATCAAGGGATGCTAAAATCTCCTAATACCATGCAAGACAATCTCAAATGTACTATTAGAGACTAATGGTAGTCTCCTGACTAAATTCTCCCCCCCCCCCCCACCATGTTACAATTAAGGCCAGTAGGTGGGGGTAATTGCCCACAACCCTTGTAAATATGATTTCCCAGCCAAGACAACAGCCTTCATTCCCCAGAAGCAAAGGAGCCCCTGGTTATGATGCCAATCAGGATCACTCTGGAGCAGAGGGTGCTACAAATATCCAGCTTGACCCAGGCCGCTTTATGCTGAGGAGCCTTTGCACATACAATGTAAGGACTTTAAGAACAGAATCTGATCTTTTGACACTGCTGGAGGAACTTTCCTTCATCAAATGGGATATTGTAGGATTTTCTGAAATTAGAAGACTAGACGAACAACAGAAATTACAATATGATGGACACTTACTATATTGGAGGGGTAAATCTCGAGATAGTAAAGAATTATGAGTAGGTTTCTCAGTTCACAAGCGCCTCAAAAAGAATATCAGGGAATTCTACCGTGCGAGCAAAAGAGAAGCTTCTGTAGCACTGAAGTTAAACGACAGATATAACCCAAAAATTATCCAAGTATACACTCCTACTGGCAGTCATAGTGATAAGGAGATGGAGAGCGTCTATGAAGATATGCAAGCAGCTATCAATATAGCAAAAACACATTTTATCGGGATAAGGGGGATTCTAATGTCAAGATAGAAAGATGAAGTCACCTCAGTTAGGAAACATGTAATAGTTACCAGAAATGAGAGAGGGCAAACACTTATAGAATTTGCCGAAGCTCGATCCCTCAAAATTATGAATACTTTCTTCAATAAGACCCAGGAGGAAATGGACATGGAAATCATTATCCAGTATTAAAAATGATCTTGACTTCATAATCATCAACAGGCACGGCATTGGACAAGACATAAGCGTTTCAAGGAAGTGAATATCGATAGCGACCTTAAACTGGTCAGAAGAGCTAAATTACAGCTGAGAAGGGAATGGAATAAGCCTCCTGTTAATCTAACTAGCATTAAGAATAGGGCGACAGAATTTAGTCTTAACACCTGAAACAGATACTCAGCTCTGGAAGATCTTGACATAGGCCAAATGAACGACCAATTCAGTGAGATAATAAAGGAAGCTGCACTTGAAATAGCGGGTTCAGGAACCTTTCGGCAGAAACAAAAAGCTCATGAAACAGCATAGGGATATCAATCAGGGACAAAATAGAATCAGCAGAGTTAACTATGACGATAAACAAGAAGAAATATTTGCGCAAATAAACATGTGAAAAATTAATGAAACTCTGCTTTCGCACACCAGCCTTACGGCAATAAAACTAGCCAATCCTTTTAGCAAATGTCTAATCGATGGTAAAACTCCAAAATCCTAGAAAAACGCAATGATAATCTCAATACACAAAAGGGGGACACAAAAGACCTAAAAAATTACCGACCTATAAGCCTCCTTTCAATAATTTATAAACTGTTTACTTTAATCATCATAGCCTGGATCACCGATACATTAGATTCAAAACAACCCGGGGAACAGGTAGGCTTCCCCAGTGGATTCTCAACTACAGATCATATCCATTCACTACCCGATATAAGAGAGAAAACAAACGAATATAGGAAGCCCCTGTGTATGGCATTCGTAGATTATGAAAAGGCATTCGATTCGGTACAGAGAGCTGCAGTACTAAATGCAATTCGTAAACAAGGAGTAGAGGCAATATATTCCAGATTATTAGAGGACATGTATAGAGATGGTACAGCGACAATTAGAATCCATGCAGAAACCTATAATATACCACTAAAGCTGTTTACAGCTTCCCTAGAGGAAATAATTCACGAAATTAGATTAGAAGGACAAAGGGATTAAAATAGGGAA
>BOPN01006392.1:65000-67500 GCA_017312705.2 Penaeus japonicus
ATTAGTAGCTATTGCACAGTCAGGAGCCTATAACAAACTGTACGAAGATTTATACACTAAAGAAGGACAGGGAAAGATTTTCAAATTAGCTAAATCAAGAAATAAAAGTACAAAAGATATAACGCATATTAGACAAATGAGAGATGAAAACGGTAACATAATAAAGAAAGAAAGGGATATACTAACTAGATGGAAGGAATACTTTGAAAAACTATTAAATGAGGAAAATGAGAGACTAGTTAGAGAGGATGGAGAACCAAATAACCAAGAGATAGCTGAGGTAACTAGACAGGAGGTAGAAATAGCTCTGAAAAAGATGAAAACTGGAAAAGCCACTGGACCTGATAACATACCAGTGGAAGTGTGGAAAGCTTTAGGGCAGAATGGTATTAGTATTCTGCACAAACTTATGAAACAAATAATGGAAAAAGAAGCCATACCAGAACAATTGAGAGAAAGCACCCTAATACCAATTTTTAAAGAGAAAGGGGATATCCAATGCTGTGAAAATTACCGTGGGATAAAATTAATGTCACACACCTTAAAGTGGTGGAAATTGGTAGGCAACAACTGGGCTTTATAAAAGGACTTGGGACAATTGATGGTATTTTCTCCCTTAGGCAAATAATGGAAAAATATCAGGAAAAGCAGAAAGTGTTACATATGGTATTCATCGATTTGGAGAAAGCATATGATAGGGTGCCACGACAGGAGGTTTGGAGAGGGCTACATGAAAGAGGAGTGCAAGAAAAGAATGTAAGGGTTATCAAAGAATGTAATAAGGATGTTACTACTAGAGTTAGAAGCACAGTAGGAACGACGGAAAACTTCCATGTGAAGGTTGGTCTACACCAGGGGTCAGCACTTAGCCCATTATTATTTAATATTGTATTCGATGTTATTACTCAAAATATTAGGGAGGACCCACCATGGTGTATTTTATATGCAGATGACGTAGTGTTGATATCAGGGGATAGAAGAGGATTAGAAACCAAGTTAGAAGAATGGAGATGTGCATTAGAGAGTAGAGGCATGGAAATTAGTACTTCTCAACTGATATGGGTGACCAATTGGCCTCAACTAAATGGAAATAGGTTGAAAAGAACAAATACTGTTAAATACCTTGGGTCTATGGTAGATGAGAGTACAGGGATGGAAAGGGAAGTTACTCATAGAATTCAGTGTGGATGGAACAACTGTCGGAAAGTGTCAGGGGTCATTTGCGATAAAAGAGTGCCAGTTAAACTTAAAGGAAAGGTACACAAAACCGTAGTTAGACCAGCCTTAACCTACAGCCTGGAAGCAGCACCTCTTAAACATAAAGAAGAAAGAAAGTTAGATGTGGCAGAGGTGAAAATGCTTAGGTGGATGTCAGGAGTTATCAGGAAAGATAGGATCAGAAATGAATATATCAGAGGGACAGCTAAAGTAGGGGAAGTCTCAAAGAAAATCCAAAAGTCTAGGCTGAGGTGGTTTGGCCATGTAAAGAGAAGGGAGGGTGAAGAACATATTGGGAGAGAGGTAATGGAAGTAGAAGGGAATAGAAGAAAGGGTATACCCAAAACCAGATGGAAAGATTGTATAAAAAGGGACTTGAAGGAAAAGAACATAGATGATATAGCAATAGTATACAATAGGAGTACTTGGAGAAAGCTCATCAAAAAACGATGACCTCAAATAGGGATAAGCTGAGAAGAAGAAGTTGACATGGTCAGTAGTTGAGAATCCGCTGCAGAACCCTGCCTGTTCTCTGGGTTGTTTTGAATCTAATATATTGGTGATACGGGCTGTGATGATTTTGTGAACAGTTTATAGATTACTGAAAGGAGGCTTATAGGTCGGTAAATCTTTAAGTCTTTTGTGTCCCCCTTTTTTGTATTAAAATTATTATTGCATTTTTCCATGATTTCGGAGGTCTACTGACGCTTAGATATTTCTTAAAAAGAATGGCGTTTTATTGCCGCAATCTCTCCTGCATCTTGAATAAGATCTACACTAATGCCATCTTCTCCTGGTGTTTTTCCTCTTTTCATGTCTTTTAGTGCCCTTTTACTTTCTCTACTGTAATGTTTGGAACGTATCCAATTGTTGTGTTTGTCTACGTACATGGTTGATTGTTTGAGTGGTATAAGTCGCGATCATTTTTATTGTATGTCACCTCTCCATTGGGTTTCTTTACAGCATGATATGTATTTCCCCTATTCCGAGCCTCCTCTTTGTTGCCTTACGGCTTGTGCAGGAAAGTAGAGCTTCATTTATTTTTTTTATGTTAAATTTGTGCACATCTCTCTCTCTCTCTCTATAAATATATATACACATATATATAAATATACATATATATATACATATTTACATATATATAAATATACATATATATATACATATTTACATATATATAAATATACATATATATACATATTTACATATATATAAATATACATATATATATACATATTTACATATATATAAATATACATATATATACATATTTACATATATA
>BOPN01006392.1:70000-77464 GCA_017312705.2 Penaeus japonicus
TTATGAGATGTCATGGATATTACCTATGTGTTCTTAGCAGAACAGTGATTCAAGTGATTCAAGTCCCAAATCAAGTTACCAAGGTTATATATATGAGAAGATAGTAGAATGCAGTAGAATGCAGGGAGGTAAAAATTTGTATATATTAAATATGCGTTACTGCATTCTACCATCTTCTCATATATATAACCTTGGTAACTTGATTTGGGACTTGAATTTGTGATTCCGTGGCTGCCGAGTGCCCGCGGGAGTTGTTCGTAAAAATTCGCTATCACTGTTCTGCTAAGAACACATAGGTAATGTCTATGACATCTCATAAGGTGTCTGGTTGAACAACTCTTTTGTCGGGTCGTGTAGTTGAGCGGTATCATCTCCGTATCTGTCAATCTTACGGCGCGGGTTCGAGTCCCGGTCAGGGAGGTAAAAATTTGTATATATATATATATATACATACATACATACATACACACACACACACACACACACACACATATATATATATATATATATATATATATATATATAATATACATATATACATATATACATACATGCACACATACATGTATACATATATATATATATATATATATATATATATACATATATATACATATATATATATATATACATACAAATACACATATACATACACACACACACACACAAATATATATATATATATATATATATCCATATATATACATATGTATATATCTTCTTCGAGTGACGAGTCAGGACCTGACGTTGGCTCTCATGCGTCTGAAGCCAGCTTGATGACGGTCAGGGTAGACCTGTTGACCAGCTACATTCCGACTGAGCAAACGTCCACTGGGGGGTCGCACAGTGACCATATTTACGCTGTTCTAGTTTTTTTCTTTTGGCTTCATTTGAGTGATTGTACAAGGGAAAAGTTCTGGAGTAGTTTCCTGTTGCTTTCTCCAGCAGCAATAGTCTTCACAAGAATGGTGACCCTGGCCAGTGTTTCTAATTTGAGAGATCCTTTTTTCCTAGCATCTATGGAGGAGAAGCCATGAACTGAAACTATTTGTTTGTCTTCCCTCCATCCACCACCTGTCTTACCGTGGCTTCACCGTGACCCTGGCTGGGAGGCTTAGAGGTTACTATGCCTTGCCCAAGGGCATACCTCAAAAGACTAGAGGACCCAAGGAGACGTCTCACTGCTCCTTTGGTAGCGGAGGTCTAGCTTACCCCTCTATGGTAACCATCTCTATATATGTCCTCTAATTATATAATTATATATAATTATATTCATTTGCTTTCTCTTTTATTTGGGCTAGTGTGTGGATATGGTCTGTAGTTGAGAATCTGCTGCAGAACCCTGCCTGTTCCCTGGGTTGTTTTGAATCTAATATATTGGTGATACAGGCTGTGATGCTTTTTGTGAACAGTTTATAGATTACTGAAAGGAGGCTTATAGGTCGGTAATTCTTTGTCTTTTGTGTCCCCTTTTTTGTGTACTAAAATCATTATTGTGTTCTTCCAGGATTTCGGAGTTTTAACGACGATTAGGCATCTGTTAAAAAGATTGGCCAGTTTTACTACCGCAATCTCTCCTGCATCTTGAATATGATCTACATTGATGCCGTCTTCACCTGATGTTTTTCCTCTTTTCATGCCTTTTAGTGCCCTATTTACTTCCTCTACCGTAATGTTTGGAATGTCTCCAATTGTTATGTTTGTCTCTGTAAGTGGTTAATCGTTTGAGTGGTATAATTCGCGATAGAAGTCTTCTATTACTTTGATAATTTCATTTTTATTGTATGTCACCTCTCCATTCGGTTTCTTTACTGCACATTTGGTTTTTCCCCATTCCGATCCTCCCCTTTGTTGCCTTAAGGCTGGTGCCGGCAAGCAGAGCTTCATTTATTTTTCGTATATTAAATTTGCGTACCTCCTCTTTCTTCTTCTTGTTTATCGTCTTAGTCAGCTCTGCTGATTCTATCTTGTCTCTGTTTGATGTTATTTTTATGTCCCTATGCTGTTTCATAAGCTTTTTTGTTTCAACCAATACCTTACTGAAGTTTTCTTTTTCGTCTTTACCGCCTATTTCAAGTGCGGCTTCCTTTAATATCTCGCTGAATTGGTCGTTCATTTGGCCTATGTCAAGATCTTCGAGAGCTGAGTATCTGTTCCAGATATTGATACTGAATTCCGTCACCCTATTCTTAATGTTAATTAGATTAACGAGAGGCTTCTGTATGAGCTTATTTCGTTCCCTTCTTAGCTGTAATTTTATTCTACTTCTGACCAGTCTATAGTCGCTACCGACATTTGCTTTATTGATAACGGTTATGTCTTGTACAATGTCGCGTCTATTGGTGATTATGAAGTCAATTTCATTGTAATGCCGGATGGTGATTTCCATGTCCATTTCCTCCCGGGTCTCTTTTCGAAGAAAGTATTTTTAGCAATCGAGCTTCAGCGGATTCTATTAACCATTGCCCTCTCTCATTTCTGGTGCCTATTCTGTGTTTCCCAACCGAGGTTTCTCCATCTTCCCTTATTCCTATCTTGGCATTAAAATCCCCCATAATCATGGTAAAATGGGTTTTTGCTCTATCGGTAGCTGCTTGCACATCTTGGTAGAAGCTCTCTATCTCCTCATCACTATGTCTGCTGTTAGGAGCGTATACTTGGATAATTTTTAGGTTATATCTATTATTTAGTTTCAGTATTACAGAAGTTACTCTTTTGCTCACACTGTAGAATTCCCTAATATTCTTTTTGAGGCGCTTGTGAACTAAGAAACCTACTCCTAGTTCTTGTTTGCTATCCAGGGGTTTACCTCTCCAATATAGTAAGTGACAATCATTTAGTAATTTCTATTTTTTCGCCTAGTCTTCTAACTTCAGAAAGTCCTACAATATTCCATTTAATAAATGAAAGTTCTTCAAGCAATGTCAAAAGATCATAATCCGTTCTCAGAGTCCTTACATTGTAAGTGCACAAATTCATCATCTTTAGGCGGCCTGGGTCTAACCGGATATTTTTAGCACCCTCTGCTCCTGAACGATCCTGATTGCCGCTGTGACCAGGGGCTCCTTCGCTTCCGGGGAATGAGGGCCGTTTTCTTGACTGGAAAATCATATTTAAGAGGGGTGGGGCCTGATATCCCCACCTACTGGCCTTAATTGTGTATGGTGGGAGGAGTAATTTTAGTCAGGAGGCTACCTTTGATCAGCAATAACACGTTTGAGTTAGTCTCCCATGTTATTAGAAGATCTTAGTATCCCCCGATCTATCTCACAACCTCTCGGTCCACTCCAGTGATAATTGACATTTGTTTATATACACGTGCAGGGCCTACGGAAAAATGCATGCTTGCATATTTATGCACGCTCCCGTGCCTGCACTTATGTACGTTTCTATATATAGATTGTGCCCGTGCATGCACAGCATAGACACATAAAAATATACAATCATGCAATTAGGTACATACTCCAAGTGGATGTCGACGCCCGTATGTATGTACACAGCACTCATATATAACAGCGTCCATGTATGCATACACACACACGTGAATTATAATGTGTCCATGCATTATGACTTGTTTAAATATATATAGTAGGGAATGGTATATATATATATATATATATATATATATATATATATATATATATATATATATATATATATATATGTATATCTGGCAACATTTCGGAGAGGTATTTACTAGTTGGTACCTGTTAGTATGAGCATCCCCGTGTGACCTTGGCCACTAGGGATGCCATCGCTTGGGGTTGGGTTTCCATTAGGAATAATTCTCCTGACTGATACCCAGTGTGGTTGCATGATTAGATTTATTAACACTGAAAACATGACATATGTGATTCTATAGTAGAATGTACTCACGAAATAGGAATTGATTTTATTCAGGCCAGATGTTGAATGGTAGTTGGTCACCTTTGACCCTTGGCACTGGTGCTACCGTGGTATCTATGGGGAGCGTTGATTTGCTTGGATGGTATGATTTTATATTAGGAATATATTCAGACAACCTCAAATGTTTTCACACTGTATTGTATACTTGCAAATCATTATAATGGATGGTATAACTCAATATTTTCCTTCATTTATATTGTGGCACTTTTTGGCAATCTCCATAACTTTGAAAGGACTAGCTTTCCTGTGGCATTCTTTCTTTTTTTAATTTTCTATAACACTTGTGTAATTTCTTGTTTCTATTTCGTTCGTATATGCTAGACATTCACAGATATTTTCACCTTATGCTGTGTCGCCACGGATTACTGGATATACATAATTTTACACTTAATATCGTTGAGTCCTAACATTAACACCTTCTCCTACTCGTTTGCCAGATACATATATCATATATATATATATATATATATATATATATATATATATATATATACATATATATATACATATATATATATATATATATATATATATATATATATTATATATATATATGTATATATATACACACACGCACATATATGTATATATATATATATATATATATATATATATATATATATATATATATATACATATATCACACACACACATATATATGTATATATATATATATATATATATATATATATATATATATATATATATATATATATATATATATATATATATCACACACACGCATATATATGTATATATATATATATATATATATATATATATATATATATATATATATATATATATATATATATATATATATGTACACACATATATATGTATATATATATATATATATATATATATATATATATATATATATATATATATATATATATATATCACATATATATATACATATACATATATATATATATATATATATATATATATATATATATATATATATATATATATATACATATATATATACATATATATATATACATATATATATATATACATACATATATATATATATATATATATATATATATATATATATATATATATACATATATACATATACATATACATATATATATATATATACATACATATACATACATTCATACATACATATGAATTTTCATTTGCAACAAATGAAAATTCTGATGTTAATTACTGAAATCAAAGCAATATCATTACACTTTTATAGAAACTTTCTACCTCTTGTTCATGCTTGTAACAGTCGCAATTTTGCCTATGAAAATTTTACTAACATTTTCATAACTTATTTTAATAAATTCATTCCAGTAAAAGCAAAGATTATGAAATCCAAATCTTATAACAGACCTTATATTACAGCCTATAATCTGTAATTAAAGAGAAGAACCAACTCCAACTCTTACATATGGACACAGTTTTTGTACTCTTTGCAATCACCCTAAACGAATATCACTAAACGACAAATTTATTTATTACGAAAGAGAACTTGAGAATAACTCAAGAGGAAAGTCTTAATTTATGTGCTGAATAAGAAAAGCTCTGTAAAACCATTACAAACTTGCCGAAAAAGAATCATCTGTTTTATAATCGGCCTTTGTAGGTGTATGATCACGCAAACGACGCCATCGTACATCAACACATACTGTTCTGCATTATTTACTTTTATATGTCTGAGTTTTGGCAATAACCGGTTAATGAGTTAATGAGAGATATTCTATAAGAAGGAATAATGTTTTTTAATGTCCCGTTCCTACGGTTTGAACAGTTTAGATGCAGGGTAAATTTGGATAAAGACGCAACCAAACTGTAAGCACGACATGATATTTTTCTGGTAGTTTTCGTTCTGTTTTGTACAGTTTCGCTACTCATTTCCATCGGAAACCTTTCGTTGCCGAGTTACACCCCCCCCCCCCTCCCTCACCACACGCGCGCCACCGTCGATACGGAACTAAACGCTTTCTGGCGGGAAATTTAGCGTTTTTTTCGTACCCAAAACCCAACCCATAAACCTAACCTAACGATTTCTAACGGAAAGTTTAAAGTATTTAACATAACCAAAACAAAAAAAATAAACCTAACCAAACCAAGCAAAGATTTAAAGAAAACAATAAAAAAGGTAACTTTTCAAAACGGATATCAACAACCGACCACGGAACTGACCAATTTTAGGTCTGGCCTATCCAAGGGGGGGCTTCACCTCCCCTGGACCCCCCCCCCCTTCTTAAGCCACTGCGTGGCAGGTTCATTTCCACTGAGCGATTTTAGCCTTCTCTCCCGTTACTCGTTTTTAAAATTACTTTCAAAATAATATATCCCGATTATTTTTCGTTTCCGGAAGAAAAGGGTTTTATGGTGTTACGTCATATTTAAAGCTACGTCATGCCGAAAGGTTTGTTTTTTCGCTACGTGTAGTTGCGTCTTTATCCAATAATACCAAATGCAGCACCTTTTACCATGACCCAACACTCTAGAATACTCTCCCTGAAAGAATAGGAAACAGTGCAGAATTGCAGTCCATTAAATGCACATTAAAATCTTTTTATTGCCACAATATGAAATTTGATGAAAATCTGCTTGTTTGTTATTTTTCTATCATCTTCATTTTTCTCTCTATCTAGTGATGTTTACCACACCAGTAAACAGTATATCGTAATGATAGCTTACCTTTATTGGATATATAATGTGATGAAACTGACTTCTGGATGTTACATATATTATTAGTGTTTATATATACTTGTATCAATCCTGTATTTTAAACACTTGTTTATTTTTAATTTCCTTGCGTTCTATATACGTTTAAATATAAAATCAATAATGCATACTACTCTATTAATTCAATAATGTAATGACTGATTATATGATTGTAGGAACTAATTAATGCTTCAGGGAGCCTTCCTTAGGGGAAATTACTACTGGACTTGAATGAAAGTGTATTCTTTTGGCTCAATAGACAATATTCTGACCCTCATTCTTCTTTTATTTTTTTACAATAATAATTTTGATTCAAACACGACTGAAAAATAATGTTTAATTCAGGGTCCGGTATTTCTTACAACATGATAAAAATTCAAATATACACAATTAAACACACACAGACAGATGAACAGACACAAAAACAAATTCAACAAACATAAAAACAAAAAAAGATTTATACAATTTAAATTGAGTCTCTGTGCATGATATCATATGTAAAATTACAAATATAAATAAACATATATGAATTTATATGTATATATATAAACATATACATATATATATAAATATGTATGTATATATACATATATGCATATATATGTATATATATACATGTTTATATATATATATATATAGATATATAAATACATATATAAATATATATATAAATATATATGTGTACATATATATAATACATATATATGCATATATATATAAATATATATATATATATACATATATATTTATATATGTATATATATATATATATATATGTATATATATGTATATATATACATATATATATATATATATAGATATATAAATACATATATAAATATATATATAAATATATAT
>BOPN01006393.1:0-2500 GCA_017312705.2 Penaeus japonicus
TAGTAAGTCGATATTTTGGTATATAGATGAATAAATTAACGCACCAAGGATCAAATCGAATTAACATAAAACGAAAAAAAGATAGATAAATCCATGAAGACAAACAACTTCACCCATAACACATACGATCCGAAGATCAATCATAAAAGAGTAAATACCCCCAAAAAATCAAAACAGAATTGAAACCCACCTGCCTCCTCTTCCTCCCCCCCCCCCATCCCGTTCACCCACCTTACCCCCCCACCCCCTCCCCCTCCAATCGTCAAGTGTCTTCCTTCCATTTTAGTCTTTCACGACACGGATCCAATGCAAGTAAATTAGATTATTAGGCTCCCTTGATAATCGAATTCAGGACTTCCGTTGGTGTTTACGAAGAGAGAGAGCAGAGTTCTTGAGGAAAGTCCCGGCTGGGAGATGAAGATCGGTCTGCGCAAAGACTTGAGATGTTCTGTCCTTTTGGCGTACTCCCGTGAATGTTTTTTGTTTTTGTTTTCGAGACGTTGTTACTCTCTTCTGTGTCTGTGTTTCCTTTTCTTTTTTTATTGTTGGTTTGTGCTTGTTTGTAGCTGCCTCCTCTTTTTTTTTTTCTTTTTGTAGCTGGAGATGAAGACCGGTCCTCGGCAAGAAATTCGATGCCAGGTACTTTTATAAGTTTGTATTTCCTGTTTCTTCATTTACCGGGAGATCGGAATCGCTTTGCACCAAGAATTTCGTTGTTCAATTCCTACGTGGATGGTTTTATATATATTGTTTCTGTCTCTGTTTCCGTTTCTTGTTACCGGTGTTGTTTATTGTGGTCTTCTTTATTACATTGGGAGATCGAGACCCGTTTGCCAAAGGATTCTCGATGTTCAGCCCCTTTGTTTACCCATGTGATTGGTTTTAGATCTGCTATGGATCTTTTTCGTCTAAGGTGTTTGTAGCTCCTGTCTTTTCGTATTTATTTTTAAAATATATATCTGCGCCGTTTTATACTAGAACTTTCGATGTTCAGTGTTCTTGTGGATGGTTTAGTTCTCTTTTTGTCTCTGTGTTTGTGTGTCTTGTTATCATTGTTATATGTGATTAAGATCGTTCTGTTCCAAGCGTTTCGACGTTCATTCCCTTCGCGTGGACTCACGTGGATGGTTTTAGATACGTTGTAAGTCTTTTCTGTCTCTGTGTTTTTGTTTTTCTTGTTACAGTGTTGTTTGATGTCTTTGTTGTTATTTTTCCATTTTGTTTTGTTTTCTTTTCTTTTTTTTCAACCGGAAGGACGTTCTGCACTAGCCTTTGCGTACTCATGTGGATGATTTTAGATACGTTGGTTCTCTTTTCTGCGTTTTTCTGAGTTTTCTTTTCTTGTTAGTGTTGTTGTTTGTTGTGTTTGTAGTTGCTGTTTCTTTTGGCTTTTTTCTTCTTATTTTTTGTATTGGGAAAATGAGATCATTTTGCTTCAAGATTTTGATATTCAGAGCATTCCGGTCGTAAGCTCAAAGAAAATCTGTAACATATTCGTTAAAGGACAAAACCTCTACCTAGGAATGAGGCCCCTAAAACCTGGTATTTTTAAGCTATCGCAAAAAACTATAGCAAACAAAACAATTTAGGTTTGCTGCCCCTGCGTAAATCACATCGGTAGGGTTGGTATCCGTGACCTCAATTTAGCGGCGTGTGATTTAAACATGGAGTTACAAGTTACATTACAGAGTAGGGGGAAAGGTCTACAATGTACAATAGTTTGTTGTCGCGTATAATCTGGCTTACTAAGAACAACAAAAAGTTTTCTATAGCTTAATAATATTAAAGGAACTGATTTGCGACCCTTACGGTTTCCGGAGTTCACTCAGACGAATCGTTTTCGTATGCTTACGTTATTTTCTGTTTAATTAATCATTTGTGGTTTATCTTATTGCTTGTCCTTCTTCTTCTTCGTCGCCTTCACCTACTTCTCCTTGTTCTTCGTCTTCTTTTTCTACTACTTCTTCCTCTCTCTCCTACTCCTGTTCCTTATATTTGTCTTATTTTTCATCTCCTCCTCCTTATTGTTATTGGTATTGCAATTATTATTATCATTGCTCTTAACATTTTCTTCTTCTTTTTCCTCTGCTTCCTCTTCTCCCCTTCGTCCGTGTCCATCCCCACTCCCACTCCCATTCCCTCTCCACTCCACCCCCTTCCCCCTCCTTCCTTTACCTCCCCCTATATCCCCTCACCTTTCCCCCTTTCCCCCCCCCGTAATCTTTTCATCATCATTACAGTGTCTCGACTCAAAAGCTTTCTTAATTAGCTGATTGCTTTATGCGTTCCCTGAGACTCAGTTGGCGAGCGGTTCCTCTGGCAATAGAGTGAAAGACTAAAAAACAAAAAACAAAACAGAAAAAAGCAGGTATGAATATCAGTCGATCTTGTTGATGAGTGTGTGTGTGTGTGTGCGAATTTGTGTGTGTGTGTGTGTGCGAATTTGTGTGTGTGTGTGTAAGTGTGTATTCGGGGGGGAGGGGCGCTGTGTGTGTGGGTA
>BOPN01006393.1:25000-27500 GCA_017312705.2 Penaeus japonicus
CTCTCTCTCTCTCTCTCTCTCTCTCTCTCTCTCTCTCTCTCTCTCTCTCTCTCTCTCTCTCTCTCTCTCTCTCTCTCTCTCTCTCTCTCTCTCTCTCTCTCCCATTCTTTCTTTATTTTTCTTCCCTCCAAAAAGATAATATTTATGATAATGATAATGATAATGATGATGATGATTATAGTATCAATGATAATAAAACTATTCGCTCTATCCCTCACCTTTACTTCCATAACCCGTGTATCGTTCTTTAGCCTATTTCCCTTTTTCCCTCTGTCTCTCCTGTCCACTCCTATCCTTCATTCCCTATCCCCTTTCCTTCGTCTTCATCCCACTAGATCCTCCCCCCCCCCCACACACACACACACCATATTTGTCTTTCTACATTTATTCACCGAGTACCTTCCCCCTCTATCCCACCCCCACACACTCTCCTTCTACTTACCCCCCCCCCCCTTCCCCCGCCACCCTCTCCTTCTACTTACCCCCCTCCCCTTTCCCCCGCCACACTCCCCTTCTACTTACCCCCTTCCCCCTTGCCCCGCCACACTCTCCTTCTACTCACCCCCCCCCCCTTTCCCCTTTCCCCCGCCACACTCCCCTTACCCCCCCCCCATCCCCCTTACCCCGCCACGCTCCCTTTCTACTTACCCCCCTTTCCCCTTCCCCCGCCACACTCCCCTTCCACTGCCCCCCTCCCCCTTCCCCCCGCCACACTCCCCTTCTACTTACCCCCCTCCCCCTTCCCCTGCCACACTGCCCTTCTACTTACCCCCTTCCCCTTCCCCCGCCACGCTCCCCTCCTACTTACCGCCCTCCCCCTTCCCCCTTCCCCCGCCACGCTCCCCTCCTACTTACCCCCCCTCCCACTCCACCTTCACCCCACTACATTCCCTTTCTACTACTCCACCCACCCCCACCCCCCCTCCCCCTCCTACAAGGCGCCGCCAACCGAAATGAGACATGAGGTGTCCGTTGTCAACACGTCCTTTTATCACCTCGAGGGACCCTGGAGCACGTCAGCTGTGTTTATGCCAGGTGTCAGGCAGGTGTCAGGGAGGGCGGTAGGGAAGGGAGGGAAGGGGGGAGGGGGAAGTCATGTCTGTCACTTTGGCCAAAGTTTCCGCGTTTTCTGACGTTGCCAACGGTTGTTTTTTTTCCCTCTTTTTTATCTTTTATTTTTTATCTTTATTTTTACTATTTGTCGTCCTTATCTATATTACTGTTGCTATCGATATTATTGTTATTACATATATCATATTTTTTCTATCTCTTATTGTTATACACATAGTTAGATAAACAGCTTGAAATACTGATAGATATAAAAAGATAGACAATGTTGTAAGTGTGTGTGTGTGTGTGTGTGTGTCCCCCCCCCTCTCTCTCTCTCTCTCTCTCTCTCTCTCTCTCTCTCTCTCTTTCTCTCTCTCTCTCTCTCTTTCTCTCTTTGTGTGTGTGTTTGTGTTTGCGTATGTGCTTGCGTGCGTGTGTGTGCGTGTGTGCGTATGTGCAGTTATGCGTGAGAGTATGCTTTCAATACATATGTAGCTGGGCGCACTTTTCTACTTTTCTATTTTTCTTCCGGGGTTTGGAAACACTTCAGAAAGGGAAGATGATCTGAAATGCCGCTAATATTACTTTAACAAAATTTTGAAAATTATCAGATATTAAGGAGAAAAATGTAGTAGAATAATAAATCAAGGGCGGGACTTTTTTTCCTTTGAATCAGCATTCCTTATGAAACACCTTTTATATAAAAAAAAAAAAAAAAGCCTTATTACTTTAACATTTAACACTTGTGTGTGTGTTTTAATCACTATCATTCTTTATCTATTTCTTGGTTAAGTACCAGAAGAGAAGCACATTAAAAAAAAAAAAAATCAGAGAATAAACTACTTACTAAAACTATGAAGACATGTCACGTGTGAGCTCAAGTTTTACCGGTTGCAATTAAGGCACTAAGTTCGCTTCCTAAAAATCAAATCAAAAGTTTTTTTTTTTTTTTATCGAAGAGCAAACCCACGAGATGCAGGAATCATCGATGTTGGCTTTTCAAAGGAATGATCAGGAAAGTTTTGGGAGTCTAAGTTTGTTGGTTTAAGTTCGTGAACGTGTTATCATTATCATCTGAGCAAACCGGAAGTTGAAGATGGTACTTGTTATGATGATGATGATGATGATGATGATGATGATGGTGAAGTAGGTATAAGGCTCCGTAGCCACAATACACTGTGATTAAAGAGTTTCTGTTTCATTAATTTATATGGATTGGTAGCGTGTAGAAAAAGCAATTGACTCCCTTGGATTAGTTTTTAACATTTATCAATTTGTCATGTGAAAAATATAAAACAGTGAAAAAGATATAATACTCTTCAGTATTATACGAATGTATAAACATGTCCAGTTCCTATGAAAAAAAATAGAGGAAACAGAACTTAACTTATATTATAATGCGATGATCTGATGTGTGAAATTTCCATCGGCCGGATATTAAAATAATAAT
>BOPN01006393.1:35000-37500 GCA_017312705.2 Penaeus japonicus
TGATAACAATGATAATTATAATGATAATGGTTTTAATAATGATAACAATAATAGTAATGGGAATAACGATTATGACAATTATAATAATGATAATGCTGATAATTATGCTAATAATTAGAATTATGATTATGATAATAATGATAACAATACTAATACTGATAGCGGTAACTTAACTTCAGTAATAATCATAATGATTATAGTAATAACAATAAAATTGGTAATGACAATGTTAACAACAATGATTGCAGTAATAGCTATAGTATTAGTAATAACAACGTTAACGATAATGACAATAAGGATAATAATAATAATAATAATAATGATAATAGTCTGAGGTTTACTCACCAAAAGAGTTAAAGAGTGCAAGGTTTGCATGCATAGCAAGTCAACTTAGCTTGCAAAATTCACAATATCTATTCTAAGGATCTACACCTACTGCTAGAATACAACACAAAAATTACAAAACACGACTATAATAACAATAAAACAAAGTTAATATTATGATAAGCTAATATAAAAGTGAGACGGATCCAGTGGTTAAAATGGCTCCCATACTTTAACCCAGAAACAAGAAACTTTGGGAGCGACCCTCAATTTCGTTAAGGTAAATCACAACATGGCTGGGATCGAGATGCACTTTTCTCTTCCCAGAAAACCAATAGTAATATTTCCTGTTGGCAAATTGGCTCTTGAAATTTTCTCTCTCTCTCTGGATAATGAAGTTTCTCGTTTTATACCTGGTTGCATTTGTGGTTTAAAAAGGGGAATATATTTGATTAAATTTATATTTCGAGAGAGTGGATACGATATGTAACCTGATATTATATGGTGTGCTGTTGTGCTATGTCTTTTTTTTTCTTTTTTTTCATTCAATGAATAATGTAATGTTACTGCGTCATTTAAGTTATTTAGAGTATTATTGATACACATTCACGTAGAGAGCTCGTACATGTACAATCAGTCGGATTAATATTACCGAAGCCAATGTAAAAACAATGGAATTGAAAAGTTAATGTAATATTGTTTGTAATTCTTGATATTTCATGAATACATAATGCAAACATACGCACACAATTTTAGATATGCATGCGTGTGTATAAGTATATAAGTATGTGTGTGTGTGTGTGTGTGTGTAAATATATTCATACATACATACACACAGTTTTAGTTATGCATGTGTGCGTTTAAGTATATGAGTATGTGTGTGTGTGTTTGTGTGTGTGTGTGTGTGTGTGTGTGTGTGTGTGTGTGTGTGTGTGTGTAAATATATTCATACATACATACACACAGTTTTAGATATGCATGTGTGCGTTTAAGTATATGAGTATGTGTGTGTGTGTGAATATAGGCATACATACACACACAAATATATATATATATATATATATATATATATATATATATATATATATATATATATATATATATATACATATATATATTTACCTCTACATGTTTATACGAACACACTATTTACCGAACTAATCAATTTTTATCAGAAAAGAATACAACTAATTAAAGCTGTTGTTTTGTGATTTATATGTTTATCCAATTGTGTACATTTTTAGTTGCACACACACACACACATACACATGTATATGTATCCGTCTGTTTATTTATATGTAAGTTTGTTTATAAGTAATTTCATAAACACACAAATCACATCGCTACAATATGGACTTGTTCGATAATCGATATCTCTTGTATACGTCATAATGCCACAGGCAAAGTGAAGCAATAAATGGAATGAAACCTATCTTTACTCTGCCTGATGGATTCTGATGTTTGTTAGTGGCATTCAATGTTGCCAGAGCGAAAATTATGGCCCATTTCAGAACCAGTAATTCGTGTCAGGATTTTCATTTCTATGAAAACTCTCATTTCTTTTGGGTTTGATTATACTATTTTTTCTCCAATATCTTGTTATCAGCAGGTTTATGATTTAGTTTTGTTTGTTTTATATTGGCTTCTCGTATTATCTCATTTTCGTTCGTGATTATATCATGGTGCAATTATTCAGATTGCAGGATATACTCCCTTACAAGTCTTTCGAGTCAAATGATATAGTAGGTGAGTTTTAAAAACATGCTGCTTCATTTTAGAATCGTGTTTGGTGTATTTCAAGCTAAGAAGATAAAGTGTCTCATACATTAAAGCAGTTAATTATTGCAATTGCCAGATTACGATGCAAATGAGCCACGTTTAATGCTTCAGTCTCAGACACCAGTCAGAAGAACTGACTAATTATAATTCGTTTTTATAAGCTCTTTGTGAAACTCTGAATTCTCATTGGCTAATCCTGTACATGACATTGAACGCGTATTGTAAAGCAAAGCCGTAAACTACAAACGCATGAAACCTTTGTAATGTTAACTTGTCTTCTACGAAATTCAAATTAATGCATACATCAGCTCACATGAAATAAACTTTATGAATGGTGCATTGTAATGAAAACGTCTTTTAGATAAATTGGTGAAGAAGGCTTTTGGTGACACGGATT
>BOPN01006393.1:58742-63742 GCA_017312705.2 Penaeus japonicus
TATATATATATGTATATACATGTATATATATATATATATATATATATACATATATATATATATACAAAAAAAGTAGACACTCAGTATATCATTTTATACTCCACTTGAATATTAATTCGTCTACTTTCCCGACTACAGCCCATCCTAAAGATTCCTTGTTGGTTTTATACTTACCTTGTCATAGCAATGTTTATTCAATCTAATTAACAATGTTTACTCACGAGGAACGTGGAGGCAACTCTAGATAATATTTAGTTCACGTACCTTTCCTCAGTGATTGTTCATTACTACTCCCTAGTGTTCAATGGCAAATGTATGGATAAGAAATCGGTTTTGCCTTTTTTTTCATAATCATTATCATCATTGTTGCTAGAACCGTTATCAATATCATTATCATAATTTTTATTACTAGGGTCATTATTGCTGTTACCAATAATATCATTTATATTATCATTATTATCATTATCATTATTATCATAATTATTTTCATTATTAATTCTTATATATTTTGATATTAATGTATTTATGCATGTGTTTGTGTGTGCATATTCATTAGGTCTATAAATAGATGAAAGAGCAGCACGTGTAACCAAGTGTACCTAAATTGCGACCTTTTTTTAAGAACCATATTAAAATTCTGTATTACTGATCACAACCATTCCCCGTGTCTTCAGCGGACCATGAGTGCAATATGTTCTCCACTAAGATAAAAAGAAAAGAAAAAAAAAACATTATCCCCTCCTCTAGTGTTTTATTGAAAAAAGCTTTCAAGGAAATTCTGATGAGATTCATAAAACGACTTGAGTACAGAAGCGCAGGGAGAAGTGGGCGTCCTAACTGCATTTGGGTGGTTTAGCTCACTTGGAAAATGTAACGTTTTCTTTTCCAGCATTGGGGGATCAGCTGTTTTGGTTTTGTTTCTGTTTTTTTTATTTTTTTTTTATTGAGTTTGTGTTTAGTTTGTTTGCTGTGTGTCTCTGTCGTTTTGTTTGTCTGTCTGTCTGTCTCTCCCTCTTTTTTTCTTTCTCTCTCTTTCTCTCTCTCTCGCTCTCTCTCTGTCTGTCTGTCTGTCTCTCTCTCTCTCTCTCTGTGTCTCTCTCTCTCTCTCTCTCTCTCTCTCTCTCTCTCTCTCTCTCCCCCCCTCTCTCTCTCTCTCTCTTTGAAAACACATTCCTCAATCTAATGATCAAAATCCCTCCTAAAATAAAGGGATAAAAAGGCTTTGAGTTTTCACCGAACAATGAGTAACTATGTTCAGAACATATTTATGGCAATGTCAATTAATCATATAGTGTTGATATAGAAAATGGCAGGTCCGCTTTGTGGCAAATAGAAAACGTAAATTATTAGAGGTCATACTTTTGTTGATCTTTTTTTGATGTTCATATTTTCCACACACTTGTTCAAAGAATTCCAAACAGAATGAATGAATTCACTCTAAGGAAATAACATACTCCCCCCAACCCCATCGCATTACTTCTCTCTCTCTCTCTCTCTCTCTCTCTCTCTCTCTCTCTCTCTCTCTCTCTCTCTCTCTCTCATTATATTCCCGAAAGTAAGAGTAAACGAGAATAGAAGGAGAGGCAAAAGAAAGGTCAGAAGAGATGTATAGGACAGTTCCATGTTATCATAGAGCACCAAGTGAGACAAGCTGACCCTTCTTGACCTTTACGTATAGCTGGTCCGTTATCTGTCTGTTTAATTAGATGTCCGGGTGTCTGTCTGTTAGCTTAGGTGTCTGGCTGTTTGTATATTTGGATGTTTGGTTTATGTTTACTTTGTTGACGATCTTCGTCTGTTGAAAATTAGTCAGTTTGTTTATTCCTTTATTTCTAACCGTCTGCAGATCTGTTATGGATATATTAAAAAAGAAGGGGAAAAACACATGATAATAACATTAATCATAAGATAAGAATGAAAATGCTGATAAAAGAGAAGAGGCGGAGGAGAAATAGGAAAGAGCTAGAGAGAGAGAGACGGTGAACGAGAGATAGAGAGTGAAAGAGACAGAGAGGGGAAGCGGCGAGAGCGAGAGAAAGAGAGAGAGAAAGAGGAACATACAACCAGACAGACACGGAGATAGAGATAGATATAGAAAGACTAGAAACAGACAAACAGATGTAGACAGAAGACAGGAGAGAAAACACACACATATGGAACCAAAAACAAAGAAATTCCCTAAAATCCCCGACATAAACAAGCAAATAATAAAAAACAACATCCTCAGACACGTCGAAACAAGTTATCCACACCCACGTGTCGCCTTTCACAAACACAAGTAGTGGGCAGAGACTATAATCTTATTGTCAATTATATTACAGCGGAAGAGGAAATTCTCAGAGATCTAATCTAGCCTTTAGTCTTTTGGGAATACTTTGGCCTTCGTATTTCTACCATGGGGATTATTTTTTTTTAGTTGTTTGTGATTGAAAGGATGCCATTAATGATGCTATTAATGTGAGTGTTAATGGTAAGGATAAAGATGATGATGGTGAAAATGATTAGGATGATAGTGATGAAGAGGATGATTATGATCATTATGATAATGATAGTGATTACGATGGCAATGATGATGGTGGTGATAACGACAATAATAGTAAAAATCATAGTGATGATAATGATAATAATTTTTGGTATTGATATTACCCTTGTGTGTATCATGTGTCCGTTAACATTATCTATATTGTCATTATCTTTTCTTTCGCACAGGAGTGAACGGAAGAAAAAAGTAAAGAGAGAGAAAGAGAGAGAGAGAGAGAGAGAGAGAGAATGAGAGAGGGTGAGAGGGAGAGATGGAAAGAGAAGGAGAGACGAAGAGAGAGAGTGAGAGGGAGAGATATAAAGAGAAAGAGAGACGAAGAGAGAGAGGGTAAGAGAGAGGAAAAGAGAGAGAGAGACGAAAAGAGAGAGAATGGGATGGAGGGGAGTAAGGGAAGGAGGGAGGTAGAAAGAGCAGGAGGAGGAGGAATAAGGAGAGAGAACAAGAGGAATGATGTCTTTATTTCTCACATCTATTTCCCATAAAGACAAAAGAAAAAAGAAAAAGAGAGGGAAAAGACAAAAGAAAAGCGCGATAGATAAGGCCAAGACAAACGCCCCTCCCCCCCCCACCCCCCCGCCATCCTCCCCGGCATCATCCTCTCTAGCCTCCTTTTTCCTCCTTCGCCCCCCCCCCCCTCAATTTTTCTCACCCAAAGTCACCTACATTTCCCTTCTCCCTCTACCCCCTCCCTCCCCTCATATATTCCTTTCTCCTTACTCCCCCTCCCCCCCTTTATACCCCCTCTCCTTTCTCCATCATAGCTCCTCCTCGGCATTCCTCTTATATTTTTTTCCCCCTGTATACACATTTTCCCCTCATTTCATTCTCTCTCTCTCTCTCTCTCTCTCTCTCTCTCTCTCTCTCTCTCTCTCTCTCTCTCTCTCTCTCTCTCTCTCTCTCTCTCTCTCTCTCTCTCCATCTTTCCCTCTCCCTCATACACCCTTTTCGCTCCAGAATCCCTCCCTCATCGCCCTTCTCTTATTTTACCCTCACACCCCCCTCCCCTGCTCCCAGCCAACTTACCCTCCTTACCTCACTCCCCTGCTTACCCCGGCTTGCCTCAGCCCCCTCCCCTGCTTAACCTTGGCTGCCCCTCATACCCCCTCCCCCTGCTTACCCAGCACCCTCCTTACCCCCCTGCTTAGCCTCATACCCCCTCCCTGCTTAGCCAGCTTGCCCTCCTTACCCCCTCCCCCCTCTTACCCAACTCCCTCATACCCCCTGCTTACCCTCATACCCCCTCCCCTGCTTAACCAGCTTACCCTCCTTACCCCCTCCCCCTGCTTGCAACTTACCCTCATACCCCCTGCTTACCCTCATACCCCCTCCCTGCTTAACAGCTTGCCCTCATACCCCCCCTTGCTTACCCTCATACCCTCCCCTGCTTAACCAACTTACCCTCATACCCCCTCCCCCTGCTTACCCAACTTACCCTCATACCCCCTGCTTACCACTCATACCCCCTCCCCCTGCCCCACCCAACACCCTCATACCCCCTGCTTACCCTCATACCCCCTCCCCCTGCTTAACCAGCTTACCTCATACCCCCTCCCCCTGCTTACCCAACTTACCCTCCTTACCCCCCCCTGCTTACCCTCATACACCTCCCCCTGCTTAACCAGCTTACCCTCCCTACCCCCTCCCCCTGCTTACCCAACACCCTCATACCCCCCTGCTTAGCCTCATACCCCCTCCCCCTGCTTAACCAGCTTACCCTCATACCCCCTCCCCCTGCTTACCCAACTTACCCTCCTTACCCCCCTGCTTACCCAGCTAACCCTCATACCCCTCCCCCTGCTTAACCAACTTACCCTCAAACCCCCTCCTGCTTACCCTCATACCCCCTCCCCTGCTTACCCAGCTTATCCTCATAGCCACTTCCAATCATCCCTCATCTCCCCTCGCCAATCGCCCTCATATTCCTTCTCCCGCCTCCCTCACATCCAGGTTCCCCTCATACACCTTCTTTCCATCTTCTCACTCCCTTTCCCTCCTCCTTCCTCCTCATACACCTTCCTTTCATCTTCTCACTCCCTTTCCCTCCTCCTTCTTCCTCATACACCTCTTTCAACTCCCCCCCCCCACATCCCTCATACCGCTTCCCCCAAATACCCACCTTCCCCTTCAACCCCCCTCCCCTCTCCCTCCTTCCTCTTCTCCCCTCCCCCCTCCCCCTCTCCCACTGCCTTTCAAAGCTTTCAAAATCTAGCAAGCAATTCCTGCTTTGTGCTTGAATGTTACCAAGTGCCTGTCTGCTTGCCAGCTCTTTGCGTTCGGTTCTTTGCGTGGTAAAAGGTTCATTATTCTTTCATTCATTTTTCTGTTTACTGTTTCGTGGTTAAGCCGATTCTGTTATTTCTTTCTCCCATTTATGTTTTTTTTATGGTTAGACTTTTCGATCTATTTGTTTATTCAATATTGTGCCAATATCTAGGTTTATCGATGTATCAATTCTAGT
>BOPN01006394.1:0-2500 GCA_017312705.2 Penaeus japonicus
AAGGGGGAGTGGGAGGTGGGGATGGGAAGGGGGAGGAGGGGATGGGAAGGGGGTGGAAGAGGAGAGAGGAGGGGAGATGGGAAGGGGGGAGGGGGAGGTGGAGATGGGAAGATAGGAGGGGGAGGAGGGGATGGGAAGGGGGTGGAAGAGGAGAGAGGAGGGGAGATGGGAAGGGGGGAGGGTTAGGTGGGGATCTGAAAGGGGAGGGGGAGGAGTGGATGGGAAGGGGGAGATGGGAGGAGGGAAGAGGGTGTGGGTGTTTGATTTGAGTTTATGGTGTTATGTTGGAAGGGGGGTGAGGTAGGTTGGATGTAGGGAGGGGGAGGGGAGGGAGGGATGAGTACGTGTGGGTGGATATATTTGCTTGGATACATAAATACACGTGGATACATGGATACTAACACTCACGCACACACTTATGTACACGAAAGATATACAGAGGTATGTGTGTGTGTGTAGTCTGTGTGTGTGTTGTGTATGTGCGTACGTCTGTGTGTGTTGTTATCATTATTACATTCATCATTTTATCATTATCATTATAATTAACATTAATATTATCTATATTATTATCATTATCATCACCATCATTTTCATCATTAATATAATTGTCACTAATATTACTATTACTATGATCATCATCATTATCTATATTAATATTATTAGCATTATTAGTATTACTATCATTTTTATCATTATCATCATTATCGTCCTTACCATCATTATTATTGCCATCATTATTATTAATATTATCATTATTGATGTTATCATTATCATCATTGTTCTGCTTATTCCAACTATTATTATCAATATATTATGACAATAATGATGATTGTATCACTAATGATGATATTGAAAATGAGAATAGTATTGATAATAATGATAATAATGATAATCATAAAAATAATGATAATACTGATGATGATAAAGATAATGGTGATAATAATGATAATAGTAATGATAATAATAATAATAATAATAATAATAATGGTAATAATAATAGTAATATTAATGATGATAATGATAATGATAATAATAATAAAAATAGTAATAACAATAATAATAATAATAATAATAATGATAATAATATTAATAATAATAATAGTAATAATGATAATGATAATAATAATAATAATAATAATAATAATAATAATAATAATAATAATAATAATAATAATAAAAATGATAATAATAATAATAATAATAATAATAATAATAATAATAATAATGATAATAATAATAATAATGATGATAATAACAATAATAAGATATAATTCCTAGGATATCAAATAAAATAAAATAAGTAGGTTTAACATAATAGCATTAATGAAATTATGAATATAATGATAGCGATCATGATAAAGATATTAAGTCATGATGATAATGATAATGATAATAGTAATGGTAAAAAAATATTATCATTATCAGTATCAATGATGGGGATGATAATAACACGAACAACAAAATGCATAATGATTATAATGTTGATTATAATAATGATATTGACAGTGATGATAATGACATTGGGGATAAAAATGATGACAACAATTATGATAATGATGATAATGAAAATGATAATAACGATGATGATAATGATAAAAGTAATAAAGATAATGAAAATAAATGACAATAATGATGAAACATAATAACAGTTATAATGTTAATAACTATAACAGTAATAGTGATAAAGATAATGATGATGATAATTATTATGATAATGAGAATAACAATGATGATGTTGATAGAAAAATTATGATAATAATTTTGATGATTGTAGTAGTAGCAATAATAAGAAATAAAATGATAATGATGATAACAGCAACCGCAATAATAATGATAATTATAATAATGATAATTATAATATATTAAAGTTGATGGAGATTATAATAACAGTAATAGCAATTTTAATAATGATAATGTAATACTATCGAAAATAATACAAATATTGTTCATAATGATTATAATAATGATTGGTGTTTTCATTATCAGAAAATGATAATAAAGATAATAATGATAATAATAATAATAATAATAATAATAATAATAATAATAATGATGATGATTGATAATAATAATAATAATGATAATAATAATAATGATAATAATAATAATGATGATCATAGTAATTACAATAATACCACTAAAACAAAGAATGATAAAACATAATAATAAATGCAATATAGAAGACTCATGTTAAAGAACGAGAACAAAATTATGAAATAAAAAAAAACGAAAAAGAAATAAAGGAAAAAAGAAAATTAAAAGAGAAAAAAGGAGAGCAAGCAGAAAGACGAGAAGAAGAAGAAGAAGAAGAAAAAAAAGAAGAAGAAGAAGAAGAAGAAGAAAGAAAAAATATACTTCGTGATAATCTTCAGTCGAGCCATTTCCTTCTTGAGTGGCTTAGCTCCTTCTTGTCCCAAACGCTTAGAAATTATAGCTGTGGCGAAGAGAGAGGGAGGGAGGGAGGGGGGTGGGGGGAAGGGACGGAGGGAGGGTAAGGGGA
>BOPN01006394.1:25437-27937 GCA_017312705.2 Penaeus japonicus
CTCTCTCTCTCTCTCTCTCTCTCTCTCTCTCTCTCTCTCTCTCTCTCTCTCTCTCTCTCTCTCTCTGTCTGTCTATCTCTGTCTCTTTCTCTCTTTCTCTCTCTCTCTCTCTCTGTCTCTCTCTCTCTCTCTCTCTCTCTCTCTCTCTCTCTCTCTCTCTCTCCTCTTTTACAGTGTAATTACAGATTCCGCCGCTCTTGTGTGAGAGACCTTCAGGAGAGGCAAGAAAAATAGAATTCTATTTTTGTATCTTTTCCTCTTTCTATCTTTTCTTCTTTTACTTCTTATTTTGGATGGACTGATTTCGTTTGTTTTTTTTTAATTATTCTCTGATTTCAATTAATTTTTGTTTTTCTTTCCCCCCTTTTTTATTGTATGCTTATCACCTTGTTTTCATTTATATGTTCTTTCTTCTTTTCATTATATTTCTGTAATTTCATTTCTAGAAACGATTCTTCTTTTTCTTCTTTATATCCATCTTCTTCTTCTTCCTCACCTTTTTTTCTTCTTTTTTCTCTTCTTTTTCTTCCTTATCTCCTTCTTCTTTTTCTTCTTTATCTTCTTCTTCTTCACTTTTTCTTCTTCTTTCTCTTCTTTTTCTTCCTTATCTCCTTCTTCTTTTTCTTCTTTATTTTCTTCTTCTCCTTCTACTCTTTCTTCCTTTTCTTCCTCTTCTTCTTTCTTTTTGTTCTTCCTCTTCCTCTTTTATTCCTCTTCCTCTTTTCTTCCCTCATATCTTGTTATTCCATTCTTATTTTCGACTTTATGTTCTGATTCTTACGTTCCATCATCTTCTCCTTCTTCTTCTTCTTTTTCTTCTCGTTCTCTTGTTTCTCAATCATCGTCTTCTTCATCTTCGTTATTTTTACTTCTTCCCTTCCTCCTATTTCTATCTCCTCCTCCTTCTCCTCCTCCTTCATTTTCTTCTTCGCTTCCAACCATTTATTGCTCCTCCTCCTCTCTCTTCTCCTCCTCCTCCTCCTTTTTTCTTCTTCTTCCTATTCTTCCCTGTGTCTGCACACCTCGTCCTTTTCTCCCCCACTTTCTCCTTGTCCTTATTCTCTTCCTCCTCCTCCTCTTCCTTCTCTACCTTTCTTCTTTTTCTTCCTGCTCCTTGTTATCATATTTTCTTTCCTTTCTCCTTTATCTTCCCCCTCCTCCTCCTCCTTCTTCTTTTACTTCCTCTCCCATTTATCTCCTCCTCTTCCTCCACTTCATCCTCCTCTTTTTATTCTATTTTCTTCCTCTCCTATTATCTCCTCCTCTTCCTCCACCTCATCCTCCTCTTTTTCTTCTATCTTCTTCCTCTCATATTAACTCCTCCTCTTCCTCCTCCTTCTATTCCTACTTCTTTTTCTCTCCCTCGTTTTCTGTGTCTTATATAATTCTTCTTTCTCTTTTTATTCTATTTTATTTATCGTTGTTGCTATTATTGTTATCACTTTGATTGTTATCATTGTTGTTGTTATCTTTTCTCTTGTTGTTATCATACGATTTATAATTAAGTGATTTTTTCTTCGTCCCAATTATTGTCATTATAATTCTTATAATGATGATGATGATGATTATGACTGTTATTGTTATCGTTGTTGTTTTTGTTGTTGTTGTTGCTGCTGATGTAGCTGTTTTAATCATCATTATTATCATTGTCTTTATCATTGTCATAATTATTGCCATTGTTCGTATTTATATTGTTGTTGTTGATATCTTTATCATTGCTATTATTCATTATGATAGCTCTCTCTCTTTTTCTGTCTGTCTCTCTCTTGCTTTCTTTCTCTCTCTCTTTCTCTCTCTCTCGTTCTCTCTCTCTCTCTCTCTCTCTCTCTCTCTCTCTCTCTCTCTCTCTCTCTCTCTCTCTCTCTCTCTCTCTCTCTCTCTCTCTCTCTCTCTCTCTCTCTCTCTCTCTCTCTCTCTCTCTCTCTCTCTCTCTCTCTCTCTCTCTCTCAATCTCTCTCTCTCTCTCTCTCTCTCTCTCTCTCTCTCTCTCTCTCTCTCTCTCTCTCTCTCTCTCTCTCTCTCTCTCTCTCTCTCTCTCTCTCTCCTCTTTTACAGTGTAATTACAGATTCCGCCGCTCTTGTGTGAGAGACCTTCAGGAGAGGCAAGAAAAATAGAATTCTATTTTTGTATCTTTTCCTCTTTCTATCTTTTCTTCTTTTACTTCTTATTTTGGATGGACTGATTTCGTTTTTTTCTTATTTTACTATTCTCTGATTTAAATCACTTTTTGTTTTTTTTCTTCCCCCCCCCTTTTTCTTATTTTATGCTTATCACCTTATTTTCATTTACATGTTCTTTCTTCTTTTCATTACATTTCTGTAATTTCATTTCTAGAAACGCTTCTTCTTTTTATTCTTTATATCCTTCTTCTTCTTCTTCCTCACCTTTTTTTCTTCTTCTTTCTCTTCTTTTTCTTCCTTATCTCCTTCTTCTTCTTTTTCTTCTTCTTCACTTTTTCCTCTTCTTTCTCTTCTTTTTCTTCCTTATCTCCTTCTTCTT
>BOPN01006394.1:57937-62937 GCA_017312705.2 Penaeus japonicus
TCATTATTAGTATTACAGTCATTATTTTTCATTTTTTTATTATTATAATTTTTTGTCATTATCATCATGATTCTCCTTATTATCAGCCTTATCACTAGTAAGACTACTTTTATAAGATATTACTGATTTTTATTGTTGTAATATTCAACATCTGTCTAGTATCATTAAGAAATTCTTTTATCTTAATTGTCTTTACAATTATCATAATTATTTTCTCTTGTTTTCATTACAGTTGATATTATTATTATCTTTTCCTTCTCTTTATAGTTATTATTTTCTTTCTTTATTTATTTTTTATATTTATTTATCTATTTATCTTTTTGTATTTGTGTACAGTTGACATTATCTTTATATTTGTCATCGTTATTATTATCATCATCATCATTATAATGGCTGTTGTTATCAGCGTTTTTGTAAATTATGATTATCATTATCATTGTTTCCAATATCCTCGTCATTATTCATATCATTTTCGCTATCATTATTATCATATCATTACCAATAAGCCAATGATAAAGATAATGATAACAACAGATAATAAATAAAAACAGCAGGAAAATAGCAAAAAAACAAGGACAGAAGGTAGAGATGTACTGTAAAAAATGATGTGGGGGGGAGGGGGAAGGGGGAGGGGGAGGGGGAAGAAGATGGAGGGTTAGTGTAACGAGGAGGGGGGGGGGGGGAGATGGGGGTTTTAGAGGAGAGGAAGAGAGTGGGGGGGGGGGCGGTGGCGGTGAAAGGGAGGAGGGTAAAGGTTAAGAAAAGGGAGGGGAAGGGAAGGGCAGATGAAGGGAAGAAAGGAGGGGAAAGGGGGAAGGAAGGAGTTAGAATCGAGGGAGTGGAAGGGGGGGTGGGGGGGGGAGAGGGAAAAAGAGAGGGGGAGAGGGATTGGTAGTGAGGGGAGGGGGGGCGAGAAGAGGGGAGGGGCAAGAGAAGGGGTGTTTACAAGAGGGGGTTTGTGGAAGAAGGAAGGTGGGGGGGGAGGGGAAGGGGAAGATGAGGGGGGCACAGGTCAGGTACAAGGTATGTGTTTGCTGTAGCATAATTATATAGATTACCACACAAGACCCAGTAGAAGGGTGATGGAAAGGTAAGGGGAGGGGGGGAGAGGGGGAGGAAGGGAAGGGGGGGAGAGGGGGAGGAAGGGGAGAAGGCTAAGGGAGGAGGAGGAAGGTGAGGAGAGACGAAAAGGGAAGGGGGGACGAATGGAGGGGGAGGGGAGAGGGATTAGATGAGGGGGGGTGAGGGGGGGGGAGGGGTCGAGGCATTTGATAGTGTGGGAAAGATGGGTGTGGAGAAGAAGAAGAAGAAGAAGGAGAAAAAGGATAACGAGTACTATCATTATAAAGTTTTTATCCTTATTATTATCATCATTATCATCCCTTATCACTATCATCATCATCCTTATCATCATTATCATTATCATGATCGTTATCATTACTATTACCATCCTTTTTTATCATCGTTGTCATTATCATTATCAAAATTATTTCATAGTTACTCTCACTATCATCATTAAAGCCATCATCATCATCATCTCTTTCAACATAATCATCATTTCTTTACTAATACAAAAGCTATTAGTTATTATCATTGTGGCTGATTATGGAATTTTGTTTTTATTCTTGTTCTTCATTAAATTTCAGGTAATGCAATGATTTATTTTTATATTTCATATATTGTTATGATCATATTCTGCATCAGGATTTTAATGTTTGTCCTCATATCATCTTTGTTGGTATCATTATATTCTTATCATCACTATAGTTATCATTATTGTTGTTGTTGTTATTGTTGTTGTTATTACTCTTATCATCATTACTACTTGTAGCATTAAAATCAGCATTATCATTATCACTTTTATCACTATCATTATCATTAGTATTACTATCATCAGTATCGTTATAATTATCATTATTAGCCTTCTCGTTATTATTATGGTTATTATCATTTTCATCATTATTTATGAACATCATTATTATTATTCTTTATTATTATGAACAATATAATTATTCGTTGTTATCAATCAATTAAAAGTAGTAGTGATGTTACTACCCGTATCATTATCATCATTACTGATATGATCATTATTATCATAATCATTATGATCATCATTTCAATTAATATTGATGTTGCTACTTTCCCTATCATCCCCATTGTCATTATTATCATCATCTTTATTAATATTATCCTTGTTAACATACTGAATATATTTATCGCAATGTCAGTAATAAAAGAAATACCAGCAAGGATATGAGTAAATATTCTGATATTTTTTTAAATAGCTTTTACAACAATACTAAATACAATAAAAAGAAGTAACAGAAATATATAATATCTGAAAAGGGAGTAATCGCCGTGATAGAATAATAAAAACGAAAATATAGATAAAAATGCAATATTGGCAACGATAGCAATTAATAAGAAGCCAAATTGCACAAATAACAAATGATAACGATAGCAATGATAAAGAAAAATATAATACGAATAATCATCTTCTTAACATCCAATCAACATTCACTTAGAAAACAACAAACCTAAAACTCATCAGAGAAAAACAAAAAACAAAAAAACAAAAGAGGATCGGCAAAACACAAGCGGTTCAAATGTCAAATGTTGAAGGCGGCATATAAGGAGTCCGATCCTATTGCTTATGCTAATAGGTTTTAGAATATTTGACGATTTTCAGAAAGAGGGGAAAGAGAGAGAGAGAGAGAAGAGAGAGAGAGAGAGAGGGAGGGAGAAAGAGGGAGGGAGGGAGGGAGAGAGAGAGAGAGAGAGGGAGAGAGAGAGAGAGAGAGAGAGAGAGAGAGAGAGAGAGAGAGAGAGAGAGAGAGAGAGAGAGAGAGAGAGAGAGAGAGAGAGAGAGAGAGAGAGAAGAAAGAGAGAAGGACAATGTCATTTTGCTTTTGGTCGGATTTGAGCATGATGTAAAGGGGGGGAGGGTATGGGGGGGAGTTTTGTCCCACTATTTCGCGTTATTCGTTTTCCTCTTTATAGATAATATTCTAATTCTCTTTATCGTTTTGTGTCTCTCTGTCTCGCTCGCTCCACTTTCCTTCTTTTTTTCGCTTTACGTTTTTTTTTACGTCTTTCTTTCTTTTCCTCCTATTCCATCTCCCATCCTCACTCTCCATCTCCGTCTCCCTCCCTCTGCAGGCACGAAAAGGGGCGACAACCCAAGTAACCAATCACCACCTACTTTACATTCGTCGATGCGAGGCCACCAATCATAGGTTATGTATCACCCTGCAGATATGAAGCCACCAATCACCGCCCACCATCCATTTGTGAGACGGGAACTCACCAATCAGCGCTCAGCATCCTAACCGAAGATCGAGAAGCCGAAAACAATATGATTTGTTACGAGTTTATTCTTCTTGCAATAATGAATGATATTGGATCTGATCGGGGTATCTGATTAAGGAAATGACTTTATAAGATATACTTTGATGTTGGGTTTGTTATGGGTTTGAATGACGTAATTGAAGAAAGTATATAGGGATAATGGTGATGATGTTTATGCGAGGCGTAATGGGTGTTTACCGTTAACATAGAATTGATGATAATGATAGTAGTAGCAGTAATTGCAGAAACGGTAGTAATGATAATAAAGACGATAATGGTAATGAGGAGGAGGAGGATTAAGATGCTCATATGATGGTAATGATCATACTTAAATTAATCATCAAACTCACATTTCATAAAAAAAAAAATAATAAAAAAAAAGATGATGACATATAATAAAAAAACAAAAAATAAACAGTTACCCTCACCAACTAGGCACATCAATAATCCTAAAACCTCTTTTCAGCCACCAATGATGAAACAATTCCCCCAACCTCCCAAAACCTCACGACTAACGAGCGGAAATTTCTTCAAGTCATGGCAGAAAGATCCAAGGTTGAATTAAGACGCGAAAGACAAGATCACGTATGTTAATGGCGGTTCCCATTGAGGTGGTTGGTGGCATGGCGGGGGAATCATCTTCCTCTGGGGGATTTTATTTTCTCTTTCTCTCTCTATGTATCTCTGTTCATTTATCTATCGTATCTATCTCTGTTATTCTTTCTATTTCTGTATCTATGTATATCTATTTATCTTTTTTGTATCTTCTCTTTTTTCTGTTTATATATCTTTCTATCCTCCTTTTCTCTCTCTTTCTCGGTCTCTCTCTCTCCTCTCTCTCTCGGTCTCTCTCTCTCTCTCTCTATTTCTTTTTTTTCTTACCTTCTTTTTGTTGTGTTATTTATGCTGCCTTCATCTTTTCTCTTTTTCTGTCTTAATTGATTCATCAGTTTCTCTCTACTTTCCGATTTCTCAATTAATCTCCTGAATCTCTTAATCTACATCTATTGACTCTTAATATCCTGAACTTCGAGAGAAACAGAGGGAGAAACAAGTACAATAGAGATGACCAAAAGGAAATTCTACCAGAAAAAAAACAAAAAGGAAAAAAAAAAAATAGAGAGAGCGACACATCTTCTGCCTCTCTCTATCTCTCCTCCTTCCCTATCATCACTACCCTCCCACCCATCACCCCCCCCCCCCCCCCCTCTCCGTCCTTCTACCATTCCTCTCCATACCATCCTTCCCCCGTCTCATCCCGCCCCCTTACCCTCCTTCTCCCCTCCCCCCCTCTCCCCCTCTCCTCCTCTCCACCCTCCCTCTCCTCCCTCCCTCTCCCCTCCATCTTCTTCTCCTGGGCAGTAAATTATCGGTTGAGGCTCCAAGGTGGCTGTTCGAGACGAGGATGGAAGGAGGGTAGTTGGGAGGGAGGGAGGGAGGAGAGGAAAGGTGGGAGGGAGGGAGGGAGGGAGAAAGGAGAGGAAAGGTGGGAGGGAGTGAGGGAGGAAGGAGAGGAAAGGTGGGAGGGAGGAAGGAGAGGAAGGGAGGGAGGAGAGGAAAGGTGGGAGGGAGTGAGGGAGGAAGGAGAGGAAAGGTGGGAGGGAGAGAGGAAAGGTGGGAGGGAGGGAATGGAACATGGAGAGAGAGAGGAA
>BOPN01006394.1:72937-77448 GCA_017312705.2 Penaeus japonicus
TCACCACAGCCACATCACCATCACAATACCATCCCCATCATCATTACTCACATCACCATCATCACCACAGCCACATCACCATCACCAACCACCATTTTTTTTCCTGGTACTCCAATATGCCAATCTGTTCACGTCTCATACACAAGCAAAAGATATGATTTATCTGCAATTTGTCTCTCGTCGCATCTGGCCGTCCGGAATGTAAACAATCTGATCGGAATGCAGACTCAGTGAGGGTTTTTTTCATTTCTTTTCTTTTCTTTTTCTTCTTTTTCTTCGCGAAAAGACATGAAAATATTGTTTCGTTCTTTGGGAGGGAGTGGGTGGAGGTGGAGGTGGAGGTGGAGGTGGAGGAGGGAAACTCCAAATTGTAAAAGATGTTTAAAAGAAAGAGGAAGAGGGTTGAGATGAGGGAGAAAATGGAGCATCGTATTGCGCAAGAATATATTTTGTGTTTGTTTGAAATTTAGGAATGATGTAAAACGATTTTGCATTGTAATCTAGAGCAATATATATATATATATTTTAATATTGGAAATCTGCTTTCCGCTTTTAGAAATGAGAGACCTAAGATTCAAAATGAAACGAAATCAAAACGGGATATTTGAAAATACCGATACATATCGAAGCCGTGGACAAACGCATTCGGATACATCGCCAACAAAATGTAAACACAAGGTCACGTGGTTCGCAACGGCGCATAATAAACGCAACCTTCCTATTGTTAAAAAAATGGAAAGACGTATATATGAACGGATGAATAAAAACTTACATATATATGTACATATATATATATATATATATATATATATATATATGTATATATATATATATATATATATATATATATATATATATATATATACATATATATATATATATATATATATATATATATATGTATATATACAAATATTTACCTCCCTGACCGGGACTCGAACCCGCGCCGTAAGATCGACAGGCACGGTTGATACCGCTCAGCTACACGACCCGTAAAAGAGATGTTCAACCAGACGCCTTATGAGATGTCATGGACATTACCTATGTGTTCTTGCCAGAACAGTGATAGCGAGGTTTCACGAACATCTCCCACGGGCACTCGGCAGCCACGGAATCACAAATTCAAGTCCCAAATCAAGTTACCAAGGTTATATGTGTGAGAAGATGGTAGAATGCAGTAACGCATTTTAATATATACAAATATTTACCTCCCTGACCGGGACTCGAACCCGCGCCGTAAGATCGACAGGCACGGTTGATACCGCTCAGCTACACGACCCGTAAAAGAGATGTTCAACC
Organism: Penaeus japonicus; assembly: GCA_017312705.2. Lineage (NCBI taxonomy): Eukaryota > Metazoa > Arthropoda > Malacostraca > Decapoda > Penaeidae > Penaeus > Penaeus japonicus. Next base: position 74,237 of record BOPN01006394.1, read on the forward strand.
AGACGCCTTATGAGATGTCATGGACATTACCTATGTGTTCTTGCCAGAACAGTGATAGCGAGGTTTCACGAACATCTCCCACGGGCACTCGGCAGCCACGGAATCACAAATTCAAGTCCCAAATCAAGTTACCAAGGTTATATGTGTGAGAAGATGGTAGAATGCAGTAACGCATTTTAATATATACAAATATTTACCTCCCTGACCGGGACTCGAACCCGCGCCGTAAGATCGACAGGCACGGTTGATACCGCTCAGCTACACGACCCGTAAAAGAGATGTTCAACCAGACGCCTTATGAGATGTCATGGACATTACCTATGTGTTCTTGCCAGAACAGTGATAGCGAGGTTTCACGAACATCTCCCACGGGCACTCGGCAGCCACGGAATCACAAATTCAAGTCCCAAATCAAGTTACCAAGGTTATATGTGTGAGAAGATGGTAGAATGCAGTAACGCATTTTAATATATACAAATATTTACCTCCCTGACCGGGACTCGAACCCGCGCCGTAAGATCGACAGGCACGGTTGATACCGCTCAGCTACACGACCCGTAAAAGAGATGTTCAACCAGACGCCTTATGAGATGTCATGGACATTACCTATGTGTTCTTGCCAGAACAGTGATAGCGAGGTTTCACGAACATCTCCCACGGGCACTCGGCAGCCACGGAATCACAAATTCAAGTCCCAAATCAAGTTACCAAGGTTATATGTGTGAGAAGATGGTAGAATGCAGTAACGCATTTTAATATATACAAATATTTACCTCCCTGACCGGGACTCGAACCCGCGCCGTAAGATCGACAGGCACGGTTGATACCGCTCAGCTACACGACCCGTAAAAGAGATGTTCAACCAGACGCCTTATGAGATGTCATGGACATTACCTATGTGTTCTTGCCAGAACAGTGATAGCGAGGTTTCACGAACATCTCCCACGGGCACTCGGCAGCCACGGAATCACAAATTCAAGTCCCAAATCAAGTTACCAAGGTTATATGTGTGAGAAGATGGTAGAATGCAGTAACGCATTTTAATATATACAAATATTTACCTCCCTGACCGGGACTCGAACCCGCGCCGTAAGATCGACAGGCACGGTTGATACCGCTCAGCTACACGACCCGTAAAAGAGATGTTCAACCAGACGCCTTATGAGATGTCATGGACATTACCTATGTGTTCTTGCCAGAACAGTGATAGCGAGGTTTCACGAACATCTCCCACGGGCACTCGGCAGCCACGGAATCACAAATTCAAGTCCCAAATCAAGTTACCAAGGTTATATGTGTGAGAAGATGGTAGAATGCAGTAACGCATTTTAATATATACAAATATTTACCTCCCTGACCGGGACTCGAACCCGCGCCGTAAGATCGACAGGCACGGTTGATACCGCTCAGCTACACGACCCGTAAAAGAGATGTTCAACCAGACGCCTTATGAGATGTCATGGACATTACCTATGTGTTCTTGCCAGAACAGTGATAGCGAGGTTTCACGAACATCTCCCACGGGCACTCGGCAGCCACGGAATCACAAATTCAAGTCCCAAATCAAGTTACCAAGGTTATATGTGTGAGAAGATGGTAGAATGCAGTAACGCATTTTAATATATACAAATATTTACCTCCCTGACCGGGACTCGAACCCGCGCCGTAAGATCGACAGGCACGGTTGATACCGCTCAGCTACACGACCCGTAAAAGAGATGTTCAACCAGACGCCTTATGAGATGTCATGGACATTACCTATGTGTTCTTGCCAGAACAGTGATAGCGTGGGAGTCGTGTTAAAAGGGATCTGAGTGAGAGAGAGAGAGAGAGAGAGAGAGAGAGAGAGAGAGAGCGGAAAAGATAGAGACAGAAAGAGTGAATAAAACTTTAGTGATAGAGGATGCGAAAGCGAAAGGGAAGAGAGAGAGAGTGAGAGAGAGAGGAGAAAGAAAGCATAGAGGAGGATAGAGAGTAAGATACAATAGATAGATAGAATTAGTGAGTAAGAGATAGAGGTAGAGAGAAAAGGAGATAAAATCAGGCTGGGTAAGAGAATGAAGCAGATCAATAATAATGATAATGATAATGATAATAAAAATAATTACAACAATGATGATGACGATATTGATAAAAATAATGATATTAATAATATTGATAATAATGATAATGGTAATATAATGATAATCATGATAATCATGATGATTCAAATTGACAGTAATAATGATAATAGTCATAATGAAGATAACGATAGCAACGATAAGGATAATATCAATGATAACAAAATCAACAGTTGACATAAAAACAATATGAAACAACCAAAAAAATAAAGATACTCCAGGTGTACCACTAAAACATTGAATGTAAAGTAAAAGAAGATATACAGATGAAAAGAAAAAGAAAGAAAGATAGACCTAGAGAAAGAAAGAGAGAGAGAGGCAAAGGGAGGAAGAGAGAGACAAAGAGAGAGAGAGAGCAAGGAGAGAGAGATAAAGAAAGAAAGAGAGTGAAGCAAAGAGAGGGAGAGAGAGACAAAGAGAGAGAGAGAGAGAAAGAAAGAGATAGAGAGGCAAAGAGAGGGAGAAAGAGAGAAAGAGAAAGAGGCAAAAAGAGGGAGAGAAATGCAGAGAGAGAGATAGACAAAGAGAGAGAGAAAAGGAAAGAAAAAGAGAGAGAGAGAGAGACTAGCAAAGAGAGAGAGAGAGAGAGAGAGGCAAAGAGAGGGAGAGAGAGGCAAAGAGAGAGAGATAGACAAAGAGAGAGAGAAAAGGAAAGAAAAAGAGAGAGAGAGAGAGAGACTAGCAAAAAGAGAGAGAGAGAGAGAGAGAGGCAAAGAGAGGGAGAGAGAGGCAAAGAGAGAGAGATAGACAAAGAGAGAGAGAAAAAGAAAGAAAAAGAGAGAGAGAGAGAGAGAAAGAGAGATAAAGAGAAAGAGAGAGAGAGAGTGAAGCAAATAGAGAGAGACAGAGAGAAAAAAAGAAAGAGAGCCCACACACAAAACCACAAGCAAGCAAAGAGCAAATTCCACTGACTTCGACATCAAAAGAGATCTAAGGATAAATCTCTCATAAACATAGTGGCCTTCATAGCCAAGCTCTTCTGAATGTTTTGTGGCCCTGTCAGTTTCTTGGCTTTGGGTTCTGTCCCTTGATTGAAGTGTCCCTTTGTTGGTTTGTGTTTGGGTTATTTTGGGCAGTTTTTTCGATTTTTTT
>BOPN01006395.1:0-2500 GCA_017312705.2 Penaeus japonicus
CACCCTTATCCGCCCTAGCCCTATTCGGCTATTCCTCTCCTCCTCCTATTCCCCCACCCCCCCACCCCCCTCCTCCTCAACCTAAACCTGTTTCAGGGCCGTATGGAATCCAGGGAGGCTCATGAAACATCGCTAGGACGACTTCACATACAAACACACATGCAACCACGCCCCAATTGGGAAATAAGCCCGAGACATCAAAGCATTAGACGTGTTATTTTGTTGCTTGTCTCCCCCCTGAGCTAATAATGTTGTCTATTCCTTTGTTGTTGTTGTTTTCATTACCTTTTTCTTTTATCATGAATAAAAGGGGGAAAGACTAATTTTAATCGTATATGTTTAAGGAATTTTGCTTTTATAGTTATTTTCATAATTTACATTTTAGCCCTGGCATCAGTGACCATCTAAAGTATATCTCTATCTTTATATTAAAGCGTTCATTTTAATATATAGCTTATTAGATTTGGTATTATTGGATAAAGAAGCAAATACACATAGCGAAAAAAACAAACCTTTGGGCATGACGTAGTTTTAATTATGACGTAAACCCTTAAAAACTCTTTTCTTCTTGAAACGAAAAATAATCGAGATATATTATTTTGAAAATAATTAAAAACGATTAACGGGATTTTAACTAGAGTGTTCGGTCACTTATTTTTACATTTTGAAAGTTGTTTTAATTATTTTTATTATAGATTATTTTTATTTACCACGAATGCCACGTCACCCACCTTTATTTTCTATTTTCATGTATTGTGTATTTAAGCATTTGATTTTTGTAATGTGCTGTTTTACTTTTTTTTATGTTTTTTTTATGTAATTCTTTCACTTTATGTTTTAGTAAACCTTTAGTATGGCCACGGCTGAGTTTTAGTTTTAAATAGTGTTACGTTTTCTACGGTTTCAATGTTTTGTTTAACTTATTTTTTATTTTACCTAATTATTTTTATAAAAATATTGTACATACCTGTCCTGTTACTTGTGTTTGTAAACCTTAAAAACAGAACTTATTTGCCCTAAGCTTAGGGCCAGAAGAAAGAGGGGGGGGGGGCGTTCACTTCCTCTTAAGGAAACCAAGTCCCATTCCCCAGGTTCATGTCCCTGAAAAGGGTCTGGTTGCGTTAGTTTGTCCTTGTTTTAAAATAATAAATAGTGGAAAAAAATATATGAATAAAAATATAAATATGGCCAGAAGCAAATAATTTAAAATGAATATAAGAAAAATCAAATTAAACTGACACGGGCGTCTCTGGCTGGTGTTCTCCAGCGTATCTCTCTCACAGGATTGTTTTATAATAGCACGTCCAGCTTTGTCCTAACTGGCATATAACTCGAGTCAGCACAATCTTGCTTTTGCTGCTCCTGCATCACCACAAGGGTCTTCCAGCGTAATCCAGGGAGGCTCAGAGAAACAACAAGTTTCAGAGACAACTGATTTATTCTCAGCTCGTCGGTTATTTATAGTCGGCGAGCTGCTGACTTGGTTGTATTAGTTTATCCTTGTTTTAGATTTAAAAAAAAAAAAAAAAAAAAAAAAAAAAGTATGGATACAAATATAAATATGGCCAGAAGCAAATAATTTAAAAGTTAAAATGCTCACTCAAAAATGAATATAAGATAAATTGAATTAAACTGACATGGGCGTCTCTGGCTGGTGTTCTCCAGCGTATCTCTCACAGGATTATTTTATGATATGCTGACTTGGCAAATAAGTTCTGCTTTTTAAGGTTTACAAACGCAAGACACAGGATAGGTATGTACAATATTTGTGCAAAAATATTTAAAACTAAAAAATATATATTGTCGTTTCTAATTCAGAGACATCATAGGACTGAAAAATGTCCTTTTTCCATAACTGAATGAAAAATGCATAAATGAAGGTAGATAATTATTACATAATGCTATTCGATCAGTATCAAAGCTTAGATGGATATAACATTCCCGTTATCCAGGAAATGCCAATCATTACTTGCTAACGGGCTTGATGTCATATATAAAAAGAGGAATATTTCGTAATGTGACTTTGTATCTGGAAGTAGATGTAGTCATCACAATTTTGCAAGATTTTGCTCTCTCTCTCTCTCTCTCTCTCTCTCTCTCTCTCTCTCTCTCTCTCTCTCTCTCTCTCTCTCTTTATCTATCTATCTATCTGTTTATCTATATATCTCCCCCTCCCCCTCTCTCTCTTTCCCTCCGCTCCCACTCTCTCTCTCTCTCTTTCTCTCTCTGTCTACCTACCTATCTATCTATCTCTATCTCTTTGTCCATCTCTGTCGCTCTTTCTTTCTCCCTCTTCCTCGCTTCCTCCCTCCCTCCCCCCTCTCTCTCTCTCTCTTTGTTGACTGGAGTTAAATTCAGGTCAGAAAATGTTAAACCGATTTGATTATATCTAAATCTCTGAAACCTGACATTAGGAAAGAAAAAAAGGGGCTACTAACTTTTAAACGTTTCACTTTTAGATGTGGAAAAATAAATAAGTATGATTTTTGTTCGCGGCAAT
>BOPN01006395.1:17500-20000 GCA_017312705.2 Penaeus japonicus
ATTAAGATTAAGAAGAGCAAGAGGGTTGAATTCAGAGCAATGATAATGATATTGATGATGGTAGTAACAATGCTGATAACAATGATGAAAAGAATGATAACAATCAAAATGATAATATTAATGATGATATCAAAAGTGATTACAATAAAGCTGTTTATAATGATAATACAACTATGTTATCATTGCAATTAACATTATTTTTGTTTGACTATTATTATCATCTTTATCATGATAATTGATATTATTATCATTATCATTATACTTATCATCATTGTTATCATCATAATTATTATATCAAGATAATTTAGTTTTACTTTGTTATCATACTCAGTATTATCATCACTATTACTATTACTATCATTATCACTTTTATTAGTATCACTATCACCATCTTTATTAGTATCATTATCATTATTGTTGTCATAATTATAGTTATCAGTATCAATATTATCATTATCATTAGTATCATTATCATTATCATTGTTATTGTTATTATCATTATCATTAGTATCATTATTATTATTATTATTATTATTATTATTATTATTATTATTATTATTATTATCATTATAATCATCATAATCATTATTATTATTATCATTATTATTATCATTATTATTATCATTATTATTATCATTTTCATTATTATTATTATTATTATTATTATTATTATTATTATTATCATTATTATCATTATCATTATTACGATTATTATAATTATTATTATTATCATTATCATTATTATTATTATTATCATCATTATTATTATTATTATCATTATTATCATTATTATCATTACCATTATCATTATTATTATCATTATCATTATCATTATTATTATCATTATTATTATCATCATTATTATCATTATTATTATTATTATTATTATTATTATTATTATTATTATTATTATTATTATTATTACTATTATTGTTATTATTATTATTATTATCATTATCATTATCATTATTATTATTATCATTATCATTATTATCATTATTGTTATTATTTATTATTATCAGTATTACTATTGTCATCGTCATTATCATTTGTATTGTCATTGTTATCATTATTGGTAAAATTATTATTCAAATCATCATTATTATTACTATTAGTTATCATTATTATCATTATCAGTATTATAATCATTATTATTATTATTACTATGACTACTACTATTGTCCTTTTTATAATAACTATAATGATTGTTATTATTACTATTATTATTATCATTATTATTATTATCGTTATTATCATTATCATTACCATTATTATTATTATTATTATCATTATTATCATTATTATTATTATTATTATTATTATTATTATTATTATTATTATTATCATTATCATTATCATTATTATCATTATTATTATTATCATTATCGATATCATTAATATTATATTTGTTATCATTATCATTCCATTATCATTATTGTTGTCATCAACACATAATTTTTTTCATCATTATTATTATCAGTATTATCTGTATTATTGTTATCACGATTATCATCATTGTTATATCTATATCTGCATAATTACTAACATCAATATCATCATTATAGTTATTGTTATCAATATCATCATAAATATGGTTATTGTTTTTTTTATATCATCATCATTATCGTTATCACAATCTTCTTTCTTATCATTATTATTAATTCCATTTCATGATTATGATCATCTTCAATGGGATTTCTTCTATTAGTACTTCTTGTCATTATCATAACCTTACCACTATTAGTGTTATCATGATTATTACGATTATTATCAATAATATGATTATCATTATCAATACCATCATTATTATTATCAACATTTACTGCTGTTGTTCTTATAACTATTATCATTTTTAGTAACATTATGAATACTGATATTATCATTATTGTCATCAATATCATTACTATTATCATTATCGTTATCATTGTTATCATCACTATTATGATGATAATAATCGCTGTTACTATCATCATTGACACTACCATTGACAAGGTTATTACAACAATAATCAACACAACACAAAGATAATAATAAAAACAATATTACGAATACATGAATTATTACTGAAACACAGATACTGTTCCATGCAATTTGTGTTCATTAGAAAGTGATTGTTCAACACTGAATATTCAATATGCTTTGTCAAATGAAATATGAGAATCCACTGCTATTTACACAGATTATTCTCAGAAATTATTGCTGCATAATTTGATAAGACAATTTTCTTTTTCTTTTTTTTTCTTTTTTTATTCATATACCCATTTTTAAACTTTCATATCGTCTCATTCAGCTACACGAAGACGACGAATAAGAGGAAGAAAAAGTAGAAGAAGAAAGAAAGAAGAGGAAGATGAATGATAAGATGGGATGAAGACAAATGATAAGGAAGAAGAAAACGAAGGGTATGAACAAGAAGACGAACTATAAGAGTGAGAAGTGGAGGAAGAAAGTAGAAGAAATTAGGCAAAGACGAAGGAAACAAGAGGAAAAAAAAAGGCGA
>BOPN01006395.1:45000-52500 GCA_017312705.2 Penaeus japonicus
GCCACGGCCACGACCTCGACCTCGACCTCGACCATCATCGCCATTGCCGTTGTCGATACGACCATCTTCCCTCCAATCGTTGGAATTAGATACCGGTACTCTTAACCATAAGAGATGTCGTAAAGGTCACCAATATAAAAAAAGAAAATTATCCAAATAATTTTTTTTTATTATTAAAACTTTTTAGTTTTTTTCCAACATGTGCACATGTTCACGTAAATTTATAATAATGTTTAATGGCTGACTTGATTTAAATTGAAAGTAAATATTAATGTATATATATATACATATATATATATATATATATATATATATATATATATATATATATATATATATGCCCTCACTTCTTTATTACAACTAGTTTACCGACCTCCTTAGGCCCTAAAACGCTGCAAATCGAAGTAAAACGAATGAGTCTGAATCGCGGAATTCACGCCGGAATAAGTCAAACACTGTCCTGGCCATTATGGAAATTGCTGATCACCCAAGAGCATTAAACATGCTCTCCATCACAGGGGGAATGTCAAACTACCCAAACTAAATTCTCTTTATGCCTATGTATATCGTATAACGTCCAAACCTTAACAGATATTCTTTACTTTATGTCGGTGCAACATTGTGACTGCCACTGAAGTTGAAAAATAATTGCATGCATCCCCTCCCCCTGCTCATGTGAAAGCAATATGCAGTTTGCTAGCTTGTTACTCACAGTGTCAAAGAATAGATTCCACGGTTCTTGCTTTGATTTAAAATGTTCCATTACATTTCAACACCGACATGAATGTTATACCCTTACTCATCCGTATAAATCAGCCCAGATATATATATCCCCTTTCATGATAAAAATATTCACACATTCCGAACCACACAAGTGAAAATATGAAGTCAATTTTAGGATTTTCTGCCACTGCGTGTAAAATATCTCAGCAACCGAACAGATAAATTATTATTATTTTTTTTTTTTTTTAGTTTTAGTTCAATTAACGAAGAAAGGAATGCTCATAAGGAGAAAAACTGGCTCGTGAACTCAGCTTAGGGAGTTCTTAAGTGTACAACCAGCTCCTGAGAGAAAAAAAATAGTGTGCTACCTATTCTTGTGAAAAACTTATTGCGAGTAAGAGAGGGTGAACAGCGGGTAGGGAGAGATTTTTCTTGGATGGAGGTCAGACTCACTGATATTTCGAAAATTGTAGATCATGCAAAAACACGATTATGCAACAGATCCCACGGACACAGACGTTTGATCTTAGCTTAATGCAAGTCTAATTTTAAGGCTCATTGCTACATAGATATGCGAAAGGAAATCATCCTTGACATTTTTCTGTGTATGTTTGCTGGGTGCATCTTCTATATCCACATTTCCTGCAGCAGAATCATGATAATAAATGCAAGACCTATATCAGTGGTTTAATCCCCAAACATGGTGCGTTACACATTGCAAAATACACTTAATGTGCCTTAATGGATTAAAGCACAGCACTGGTATATGAATTTCAATGAAGATCTCACTTGGGCAAATTACGTAAATCAAAGGGAAGCGTTTCCTTCGCACAAAGAGTTTATGAACAAATGGAACAACCATTTTGTTTGAGCAGGCTTATTTCTGTATTCATTTAGAATTTCCGTTGCTTCATAATCGTCCTATTATGCAACAGAATGAGGCTCAAACGTGAATCCAAACGAATGAATGATGCATTTGCAGTTGAATCTAAAGGGGTTGCTCTTATGACCACTTATATAACAGGTCACTGAAAGATACCCAGTGATGAAATGTTAAACGTGCTAGAAATTTCTCAGCAGAGACTTTGAGCGAGGATGGAAAAAAACACAAAAAAAATTTGTTATAACGTATTCGAATGAATGCTAGTCCATCCAAAGGCCTCCGTTGCGAATTATGTAAACACAGTCTGACTGTGATTTTGTAATAAGAGCCATGTTGTTGATGGCGCACCCCAAGCCATGCAAATAAGCTTACTGCAACATGCCATTAACTGTGTGAACTACTTCAGATGGCGAATTTAGGGCTGATAGCTATATTTCGCCTCGAGTTGTCTTTGTCGTTGTTTGTCTTTATCATTTTCAAGTGCATATAAATTGGCGTGTGTTACTTGCAAGTTTTGTATGTTTAACGTGTTGTTTTATTGAATTATTATATCTTCTCTGAATAATAATATCAATAGTAGTAATGATGATAATGATAAAAGAAATTATAACAATAAATAAAGTAATAACATTATTATTGGCATTATTTTCTAATAATGATTATGATACTGCTGATGATGATAATCATAGTAATTATAATGATGATGTTATTCTTATTATTGCCCTTATTATCATAATTATTATGACCATTATTATTATTATCATTATCATTATTGTTATATCCTTACCACAATCATTTTTATAACCACCACTAATAATATTAACATTACCAACGTTATTGTTGTCACTATTACCATTGTTATTACTCCTATCGTTATTACTATTATCATTCCTATTATCATTACCATTATTATTACATAATAATTATCAATCATCTTTATAATAATGATAATGATATAAACTAATATGAGATTGATATTAGCGATGGCACATTCAATAAAATGATAATAGCAATAAAAGCAATAACAGTAATATTATCATAATCACATTATAATCATGATCATAATCATAATCATCATTACAATCATCATCATTGTCATTAACATTATCATATGCATGGTTACAATATTAATTATTTTAATTTTCATTATCATAGTTACTATTATTTTAATCATTAATATTAGTATCATTATCACGAATCTCATCATTACCACTCTCATTCTCATCATCATCATCATTCCCATTCTCATTGTCATTACGAATAATATTACCATTATCATTTTCATCAGTATTATCATCATTAGACAAGCAACAATCAGTCTCTTTGATTCCAGCATTCATCTCAAGTGTGTTTTTAAAAATGGGAAGTTTTAGATAGTACGAATTATGAATGTAAAACTTTCTTGCCAGTCTAGTACATAGAGATTGTGTCGAATAATTATGTGATGGAAGAAATTCATAATAAAATACTGATACCGAGCCGCCAGGTCGGCAGATCGAACCTCCTCCAAGCTCGTGAGTTTCCACTGTCGCCTGGCGGTCACCGGCATGACTGGGCAATACGGTGGGTAAGGACCGAGATCAAATCGAGTCAACACTCGTTGGCACACTCTCCCCCGAGTCAGCACTCTTGCCACTGGCGGGTTCACCTTAGTGCATGTAAGCCCGGCGAAGCATCTGTTCCGTAAATCTGGCTTATCCTTATCCTCATTGATACCCCTAGTGATTTTATCCAAATTTATGTTAAGGAAAAGGCCTACAGTCCTTGAAAGTCTTGGCGCAGATTGATAATCATTTTTCGCATTAAAATGTGCATGAATATTGAAGGAAATAATTGAAGTTTACTTAATTATCAGATCCTTTGACTTTGAATAAACATTTTCCATCTTCAGTGTTCTTTAACATGCATACAATAATATTATTTTTTTAAAATCATCATTATCTTCGAATAATATTCTAGTTCAATTTGGAACTCATATTTAATCCAACATGATCTTACCTGACCTTTAAGAATAAATACTAGATATCAAATATATATACTAGCATGCTCCTTTGACTAATATTGCGCTTCAATTTATTGTTTATACAAAATTCAGTTGTAGTTTTCAATACACCTAATGATATTTTACATTTGTGTAGTAACGATTGTGACGCTCTTTAGTCCTGATTACTATTGTTATCCGGGAATGGATGTTTATAATAGTCCTTCTTGTGATCTCTGGCATTCTTGGATTTCATTCTTGGATTAAGAAATATGAAAGTAGATTAGTTAATCCTAAAGGTAAATTAGTGTACCTCATAAATTGCTTAAAATCCAGATTAGACACTGCCCTCGCTTTAACAGGTATGCGCGATCCTTTAATCTTATGAAAGAAAAGAAACGAAAAGAAAAACTGAACAATGTCAATAAATATCGACACCTGTATTTATAATATATCTATAATATATTTTTCGACATCCCGACAATGTCACTAAATATCGACACCTGTATTTATAATATATCTATAATATATTTTTCGACATCCCGACAGGTTAGTTTCGACATAAATAGTGTCGAGAAAATATAGTGTTGAAAGGACTGTTTTGAAGAAGGTAATTAGTAACCTACATGTCATCTCGATAGAAATCCTTGATGGCGATTTTCTGGCGTTATGCCCCGCCCCTTTTCCTATTCTGATGTGAAGATTCCGTAAAGTAATTTTGCTTCCAGTATATGTTATTTTTATATATAAAAATTATATACCTATAGCTAGCTAAATTCCAAATTCCCGCTCAAGAACGTAGTACAAGGAAAACGGGAAAATATCAATAATGATATACAAAACACGGTGTTCCGAATATCTAGACTGACATGCTATCCTTTTTCAGCATCTGAAGGTGAAATAATAAAATGAACAATATAAGACCTAACCTTAAAATATCAATTCTAGAAACGTTAAATCTATAAATATAGATTATATAAAGGATGAAAATATTTAATAAAATGACAAACTATACAGTCATGTAAAAAGTATGAACTAGATAACAGCATAAGAAACAATCGTTTATGTGAAATTAGGTAAGTCCCTTTCAGAACACACATGTAAGTAATTGAAATCACAAAAGGGGTGAAACTAGATGACTTCACAAAGGATCCTGCACGAAAGGCCAAAAGTCACTAATTACACAGTTATTGATATTCTTTATTCTGTTTTTTTCCACGAGTATCAGAGGTAGACCAAAAAATCTACACTTTTATTTATGCCAAGAAAATATATCATATAATCAGCCTTTAGGAGGCTCTAGGGTGGGGTGGGTGGGGGGGGGTATCATCTTTCAACTCCACAGAGTTCAACGGGAGTGAGACTAACAGCAACCTTGGCTGTAGAGATGCAATAGTCAACCATACGATAGTCGCAACATTCTCTCTCCTTATATCACGCACCTCGCCGATATGAATGTTTGTACTTCTCGAGTAAGAAAACATTTCCGGTGGTTCACATAGCACCGTCAGTCGGAGCAGAGAGGCGTTTTTTCCCTGTGATGAGGAAGATGAATTTCATGCCACACTTTCCCTTAGTCGAAGTTTCCGACGCTGAAGTTTTAGTTTCAAGTTAACAAACACATTCGCGTCATCTTAGGAATGATATTTCACTTTTCTTATTCTTCTGTGCGTTTACCTTACGGTTTTCTACCGGATTTGGCTTTTGCTTATAATATCGTTCTGAAGAAATTTATTATAATCTTTCTTGGTGTAAATGTTTACTTTACCTTGCTGTCATCTACATTTATCAGAGCCTTTGCTTCATAAATATTTATTTATATTCGGATAGAATAAAAAGACGGGGATAAGGATAAGCCAGATTTGTGGAGCAAATGCTTGCTTCGCCGGCCTTATATGCACTGAGGCGAGCCAGCCTGCTGACTCGGGGGTGAGTCTGCCAACGAGTGTTGACTCGATCTGATCTCGGTCCTTACCCACCGTATTGCCCAGTCATGGCTGTGACCGCCAGGCGACAGTGGAAACTCACGAACGAGCTTGAAGGAAGTTCGATCTGCCGACCATGGGGGTGTGAGGCCGGCGCGCTAACCACTTCACTACTAGGCGACTATCTTTTGGATGAATGATGCTCCCACCAACCAAGACCCCCTTATGTCCTTTTGGCTGGGAAGGAAGGTTCTCTGGGTTTCCTTGGAGATTGGGTTACTCACTCTTAGCTATCTCTCATCAAACACAGTTAGATAGTCGTAATATAGTTGAGTTTGTTGGTAACGTGACCCAGTACAATTAGGCTATATATATTCGATAATACAGTGATCGACGTCTCTTTATCCTATTGACTCCTGTGTTATTTTGCCTTAGATTTGTGTATTGTAGTTATTAGCCCATGTCAGTATCGTATGATATGTTTATTTCATTTATCCTAGAGAGTAAGGAAATTATTTTGATTTTTTTTAATTGAAAGAAATGCTCAAGTATGTTTGATATTAATCTAATGGGTTTTGTATATGTTAAGAGTCAAAAAGTATTATCCACTACCGCAAGCGCTTAAAGGGTGAACCTACCTTACACTGAGAGAGAGAGAGAGAGAGAGAGAGAGAGAGAGAGAGAGAGAGAGAGAGAGAGAGAGAGAGAGAGAGAGAGAGAGAGAGAGAGAGAGAGAGAGAGGGGGGGGGGGGGAGAGAGAGGGAGGGAGGGGGAGAGAGAGGAAGAGAGAGAGAGAATGAGAATGAGAATTAACAAGTATCATACACAGTTCGTGGAAATTAACAAGTGTCTTCTTATTTCTTTGATCTGACGGTTCCTACTAACCACTTCATGAGTCCAAAGTTGCTTATATTTCCAGTCGAACGAACATGAAAAAGACCGTTATACATCCCGTTTGCTTAGATAAAGAGGGAGAAAGGATGGGGGAAGTACATTCAGGTATGAAGGCACTATATGCTATAAAACCATATACTTCTTCTTGTTCTCAGCTTGTAAGGGTCCGTAGTTGGACATAAACCTTCCCCAATTCTTTCCATCTTTACCGATCCAGCGCTATTCTGTGCCAGTTCTTCTCGGCTTTGTCTAAGTCATCTCTCCATCTTGTTTTTTGCCTTCCTCTATTTCTTGCGAAACCCCTCGGTATCCAGTGGGTAATTTTTGTAGTCCATCGGTTGTCAATAAGAACCATATACAGTATGATTTAAATCCAGGATATGAGCTCATGAGCCTAATTTTATCCTCTCGAGTGGCATAGTATTGTCCACCCACTTGTCAACTCAATACTAAATCTCGTGCACCTAACAGTGTATTATCCACCTAGGTTTGATGGTATACAGTGTGCAAAACAAGTGAAGAGAGATTTTTGTTTACGTATTGGACGGTACTCTAAGTTGCCAGTTAGTCATATAGCCGTTTGATTGTATGTTTCTCTTACTAAACTTATTATTCAGTTGAAATGATAGATTTTTGATTAATGATTTTTTTTTTATTACTATTATTATGACGTCTACAGATTCTAATATTGAATGCATCGAATGTCTTACGCGTAAGACTACACTTTATTAATGAAAAGAAATGTGTAAGGAATTTACTGATGCAGTTATAATGAAATGTATAAAATAAAATAGATAAATAGATACGTAATTTCTGTTTATTTAAAAGTCCACTTTTGTTGACATCTGACGCTTTTTCATTTTATGCCCTCCGGGGCTGGCTTGCTTGCCATTATTGTAATATTATATTTTTTTTAAGTTTTGACGAGAAAAATGAAATGAACAAGATTTTGAAAATTATTTCCATTATCAATAATAACTGTGATCAAGTTTTTCTCTCCAGTATCAGAATAGATTAGCCGAATAAGTAGATTTCTCAACGAAATTCCAAAATGTTTCGACCGTAAATATTACGCACAAGAAATTTTTTTTTAA
>BOPN01006395.1:67500-70000 GCA_017312705.2 Penaeus japonicus
CTACTACCATATCACATCAATGGCTATCAATATTATCATCAACTTTTCTACAACAGTATTATTAGTATCTGGCTTTATCTTAGTATCTTTTCAGCCTCCCTTTGACAAGATATGTACACAAACAGCTCCATGGACACCATCCGTTCACTGGAATAAATAATCATGGTAGAAGATAACACGTGTAAAAAGATGAATGTGATGAAATGTGTGTTGTGTAGAGTGTATGTAGAAATGGAACAAAAAAACTATATAGCCTGAACGGGGAGGACGAGAATGGAAATTTCACCACGTGTACACCTTTTCAATCAAGGCTATTCAGTGCTAAGATTAAAAATGACTTTCAAAAGATTCTTGGTTTTCAAATAAGTAAATTTAAAATCAGGATGAATGGTTTCTCGTGTAAGTAAATCTGCGTCAAGTTCACTTCTGTGTTATTTTGTGTTACATGCATCAGTAACACTGAATTCCATTGCCATGAACAATCCAAATCGAATTCAAAGCAATATCATTAACCACAAATGGAAAAAGATTTGGGATCTCAAACCGAAGAGAGTTTAATGCAAGAATATCTTTAATATCTAAAATTTAAACAGATTGAATATACAGTTTTTCGCTCGCACACCTAATTTTAAAAAGATAAACACTTCAAGATAAACAAAAATGATGATAAAGACAATGGGAATTATAACGATAACAACAATGAAAATAATAATCAGAATAATAATGGTATTAAAAATGATAATGATAATGGTAAAAGTAAAAATGATAATGATAATGATAGTAATAATGATGATATTAGCAATAATTATAATGAGGATAGTAACAGTGATGATGTTAATAATAATGATTAATGATGTAATAATGATAATGATAATAATAGTCTTAATTCTAATAGGAACTACGACAATAATAACAATAATGTTAGTTATGATAACAATAATGATAGTAATGATGATAATAATAATCGTACTAATAGTAATAATAGTGATAATAAATATGATAATAATAATGATGATAATAATGTCAATAACATTAATGATAATGGTAAAAGATTATAATAACAATAAAAATAATAATTATTATGATAATAATACCAAAACCAATAAATGGACAATAAAGAAAAAAAATAGAGAAATGAAAAATAATCGCATCAGTTCTGATATTCGTTGTCAAATTCAAACATTTTATTATATTGATATATTGCCACTAATTAAGAGCGTTCTCACGACCTCTATATTTTTTTTATTTATTCATATATTTTGCACAACAAAATCTTAAAGTCGATCTAAAACGAATCGACACATTTTAAATTCACAATGTAGAGTGAGAGCGATAGAACGACTCGGGTGCCATTTTCTTTTCTTAAAGAAAGTGGGTTATGTATATCCCGGTGCCCAAGGAATATGCTAACCATATGGAACATCTAGACGCTTTTAGTTTCCATTAGAACTTGATTGTGGCCCTTTGAGTACAGAAATAAAACGACGTAGATTTCAAATAAGTAGAAGAAAAAAAAAAAAAAAAAAAAAAAAAAAAAAAAAAAAAAAAAAAAAAAAAAAAAAAAAAAAAAAAAAAATCTTCAAACTTTGTTTATCTTTTGCCTTGGACTTTCTTATCAATTTTACCATGGAGGAGGATTCCTAATAATGACATTCATAAACTGTATTGCGAATTGATAATCAAAAGCAGTAAAATGCTGAAGTTCTATCACCTGAGATTTTTTGGCCTTTAGTGCAGGATATAATATTTTCATCTCTATACCGCTGATATCAATGAATAAAAGTTTCACCTTTGACAACTACGTAAATGAAAAGTGGCAAGATGGGTCCGTAGACTTTACCGTGTATTGCCGAGAGAAAACAAAATAAAAGAAACATGCCGTGAAATCCATAACAGATGCTGCATCTTACGCTCTCTTCGGGATAGCATCTTCTCCGTTCTCCCGTTCTGACTATCTGTGCCAGAGGACTAGCGGTTGTCCTTATTTTTTCTGTATACTCATTTTGTTTATGTTTTTATGTTTTTTGTGTTTCCCTCATTTGTGTTTTCATCTCGCTCATAACAGATTTTGAATATCTTTCTCTCTATGGTATCTTTAAATTTATTCTTTTGTTCCATTTGCGTATACACCGTTTTACAAATAATAATGAGAGACGGTTGACCGTTGTGTGATAGGTTTCTATTTGTGTGTCGCCAAATGGGTGCGGAACATGGGCTATGAAATATATATATATATATATATATATATATATATATATATATATATATATATATATATGTATGTATGTATGTATATATGTATATATATATATATATATATATATATATATATATATATATATATATATATATATATATACATATACATATATGTATGTATATATATATATATATATATATATATATATATATATATATATATATATATATATATTATATATACATGAATAAGGAAAAGGATAGTGTCAATAAGAGAAAAATAATAAGTTAAGTCAGAGGT
>BOPN01006396.1:5000-7500 GCA_017312705.2 Penaeus japonicus
GTGTGTGTATGTGTGTGTGTGTGTGTGCCTGTGTGTGTATGTGTGTGTGTGTGTGCCTGTGTGTGTGTATGTATACCCCCATATATATATATATATATATATATATATATATATATATATATATATATATATACATATATATGTATATATATATATATATATATATATATATATATATATATATATATATATATATATATATATATATATATATTTATATATATATATATATATATATATATATATATATATATATATATATACATACACAAAAACATGTAAATATACACACACACACACACACACACAAAAACGCACACACACACACACACACACACACATATATATATATATATATATATATATATATATATATATATATATATATATATATATATATATATATATATATATATATATATATATATATATATATATATATATATATATATATATATATATATATATATATATATATATATACATATATATATATATATATACATATATATATACAAATATACCTCTATCTCTTTCTATTTATCTGTCTATCTATCTATCTATATGTATATATATACATATATATATATATATATATATATATATATATATATATATATATATATATATATATATATAAATATATATATATATATATATATATATATATATATATATATATATATATATATATATATATATATATATATATTATGCGTATATATATATATATATATATATATATATATATATATATATATATATATATATATATATATATATATATATATATATATATATATATACATATATATGTATATATATATATATATACATATATATATATATATATATATATATATATATATATTTATATATATATCATGCATAAATTTATATATACATATATACATATATATACAAATATATTTATACATACATACAATTATTTTTATACATACATATATACAAATATCTATCTATCTATCTATATCTATTTATCTATCTATCTATCTATCTTTATATATATATTATGCATAAATATATATATATGCATATATATATACATATACTTATACATATATATGTATATATATATATATATATATATATATATATATATATATATATATATACATATATATATATTCTATCTGTATGTTTAATTATTCTTTCTCACTCTAACTCTCTCTCTTTCGGAGTATCTTTCGTTCTCAGTCCCCTCGTTTTCTCTTCTCTTTCCCCTCTCGTCTTATAAACAAACATGCAGCGACACACGCACGCACGCACAGCTGTAGTCGTGTTTACTTTCCCAGGAACCTTGGTGGTTTAATAACTCATCTCGAGATAACATTTGCCAATACTCAGGGCCGCTTGAACGCTCAGTATTGCGACGAGAGGGGGGGGGGAGTCGAGAGGGGCAGGGGGTAAGGTAGGGCCGAGGGAAGGAAGGGGTGGGTCGATTGGATAGAGGTATTGGGAAGGAGTGTGTGTGTGGGGGGGGGGGAGCAGGGAGGATTAGGGGTACCAGAGGAGGTCTGATTGAGAGTTGGGGTATAGGGTAGGGTAGTGCTGTGGGTAGAGGAGGGCTAGGGGGTTAGGGGGCTGTGAGTGGGGGTTAGGTAGGTTGGCGGAGGGTATCAGGAGCAAGGAGGGGGGAGGGAGTCGGAACGGGGAGGGAAAGAGAGGTGAAGAAGCAAAATCCTCATGGCAAGGAAGGACGGTGATTTTCCCCCGAATCGACGCTGCCAGCTGGTGATGGTAGCACTTGAAACTTTAATTAGGTGCATCCAAATGAAACCTATTGGGTTCTTGCGTTCATAATTTCATCGACGTTTGTTTGACTCTTAGCTTGGCTTTTCTCTCTTAATACCAGTCTCGATATTTGTTTGTCTGTCGCTCTCTTTCTCTCTCTCTCTCTCTTTGCTTATCTGTCTCTCTTCCTTCCTATCCCTCTCCCTTTCTCAGTTAAGGCTATTAATTATCATCCTTTGGCTCATTTTCATCTCGGTCACAGATAACTTATTCATCCCGAACTTTATCTATATCCTTCTCCCTACATATCCTTCATTCATTATCTTTATTATATCCAATCTCTTTTTCTCTGTATTTTGATTCCACCTTACTCTTTAAATCCTTCCCTCCTCCTCTTTTTCCCTTCCCTTTTCCTTTTCCCTCTCCTGTACCTCTTCCTCTTTATTTCTTCCTTTACCTCCCACTTCATTTCTTTGCATCTTCTCTTTCATTCTTTTTTCCACCGTTCCCCTTTCCTCTCCTCCCTGCTCATTCCCTCTTCGTCCCCGATTCCTCCTCTCCTACCCCACCTCCATCCTTCTTCTTCTCCTTGTTCTAATATCAGAAGACATGTGACTCCCCTTGAGTTAGTGAGCCTTAAGATATGACCAGGAATTTCCTTGAGATTTTCCCCCCACGCCGTCGGTGAAGGTCTGGGCTGACATAATTCAAGCTGTAAGTTATGCCTGCGAGACTTCATTGACCA